>VRLP01004048.1:0-54328 GCA_009660295.1 Lophius piscatorius
AGACACTAAACAACACCATTACGTCACAAAGACACTAAACAACACCATTACTTTTGAGATTTGATCCAAATGTAAAGTGCATTATAAATTAAATGTATTATTATTATTATTATTATTATTACAAAGACACTAGAACAACACCATTACGTCACAAAGACACTAGAACAACACCATTATGTCACAAAGACACTAGAACAACACCGTTACGTCACAAAGACACTAGAACAACACCGTTATGTCACAAAGACAGTAGAACAACACCATTATGTCACAAAGACACTGGAGACACACCGTTATGTCACACAGACACTGGAGACACATCGTTATGTCACACAGACACTGGAGACACATCGTTATGTCACACAGACACTGGAGACACATCGTTATGTCACAAAGACACTGGAGACACATCGTTATGTCACAAAGACACTGGAGACACATCGTTAGGTCACACAGAGACTAAGGCCGCTAGAAAGAATCGTAACTTTTAACATAAGCTGTTGCCAAGCTCTAGACATGTTTTTTGGTCTCAGATAGATTTGTCTTGATTAATTACTAGGCTAGATTATCTCGCAAAGAAATATTTAAAAAGTAAATACAATCCTATTTCCTGGATTGTACAGTCTAGACAGAAATCAGTGTTTGACAACAAATGTGTTGAATGAAAGCGAAACAACGGTTTATCAAAACGTTACTCTTCCCGCAAGAATTACTACAGAGACACTACAGCCATGTCATACCATCATATAGACTCTGGAGGCCATGTTGTTAACTCATAGAGACACTATATCCATGTTCTTACATCACAGAGGCACTACGTCCATGTGATTACGTCATAGTCACTACGTCCATGTGATTACGTCATAGTCACTACGTCCATGTGATTACGTCATAGTCACTACGTCCATGTGATTACGTCATAGTCACTACAGACAGTCACTATTATATCATATAGCAATAGAGCCATTTTACTACATCACAATTACAAGAGCAACTGTTATATCACAGAGGCACTTCCGCCACACCATTACGTAACGTTGCTGTCGTAAAATTAGATTTTAGCTCAGAGGGAAGCAGAAAGTACAGAATGTATCAAAGTTTTGAAAAAACTTTTTATTTTGTTTTCTTCTTCTGTTCAGAAGAAGAGAAACAGACTACTTGTGATTTATGAAATTTATTCTGGTCATAGTCCGAGATTCTTAATTCCTACTTTATCCCCATAAAAGAAAAGCGCGAACATAGCCGGTTACGAAATCTTACGAGTCTGATTGGTGAAACGCATTGATTGAACACTTTTATGGCAGAACGGGAACAATAATAGTAACTGAAGATGTTGAAGATGTCTGTCCAGGTTTTAAAACTTCTGCTTTGATATCTGAAGCGTCCCAGTCGGCCAGGAGTTCTTTGGTTCCGCTGATATTGAGCGTCAGGTGATTGCTAGTGCGGCGCTCTAAAAATAGTGTCTGAGTGGTAATTATGTCAATAAGTTCTGTATATGTATGTATATTTCATATGAGTGACGGCACCCCCCCCTGCTCTTATCTTTAATTAGATTCCTTCAAGTCATCGCTGTGATTTTATACGAGCCTGGATGTAAACCAAATCTAATTTGGGAAATGTCTGCGGTTGTTTGTGCCGGTTGTCATGATGACAAGAGGAGGCGCTGGGTTATCCGTTAGCCTTTTTTTTGCACAGCGAGAAGAAAGGCGGCCTACATTCGATCACACGGCAAACAAATGAGCGTTATGATTTTATTGTGTGGGTGCGTGAGGTCGTCTCTGAGTCACTGTGTCATCCCATCATAAAGTGACCCAATTAAAATGTGTGCATGTGTGCAGATAAGGCTGACGACACGCTCCTGTGTCCACAGTTTAATCGCTTCATCAGGCTTTGTTTTCAAATCAGTGGATGTTTGCTTGGGAGTCACACCAGAGCGACAGCTGGCTCAGATAAGACCGCCGATGTAAAAAAGAGAAATTACAGTTTACACCTTCCAGAGAAGTTTTAAGTCAACTTTAAGCGGGAAGTCTGCGTTTCAAATTAAAAAATTTCACTTATTGTATACTCAGGTATACGCAGGCAGAAGGTCGGGGGAAGTTCACTCCTAGAAATGAATCATACATGTTGTGTGTGTTATAAATAAACCATGGCGGTTTAATGTCAGTGTAAAGATTACAAATGCAAATTGCGACAGTAAGACACGAACACTGTAAAACTTAAGAAGTTGAATACTCAAATCTTATGTTGTCACCAATAATGAAAAATTCAAGCACCTAAAATACATTTGGAGACATTTTTAATTTAAATATAGATTTTATGGTAATGTATCTGCAAGGGTCATTACAAATTAACAGCCATAAGACTAGATTATGGGACACTAATTATTTAATGGAACTAATTAATTTGGAGAGTCCTAAGTACCTGTGAATTGGACATTTGAAGTGGTGGACCCATAATGTTTCAAGAAGTTCGTATTAATCAAATTGTCTAACTTTTATGGACACAAAAGAACGCAGAGGCTACTGGTACGCTCTTAAAACTTTTAATCAAAAGAAATTCTAAATGTTTTGTTTGACCTTTCGCTACTTATTCCAATTAATTGAAATTGTGTATGCAATTTGAAGTTATCAAACTTGTATATAATTATAATTATCATTGAATTTCAAGGATTCTTTTTATTCAGAAAAATGATGGGTTTGGCAAAATTTACTCGATATTGATGTTTATTTTAACCGTGAAATCAACATTATGTCATGAATAAATACCTTTTGGCATCTGGTTACTGTAGAAACATCAGGCTCTTGCTAGGTGGTTAAAGTTTGTTATTTAAGTTTTCACACTCACAAAATCAGCCACTTAGAGAGAATAATACTAGAATAATAAGTTTGTAATTTTATAGTAAAATTCCATGTTTTCCACTCCTTCTGACCATAAAGAATAAAATAATTTAATGTCTTTCTCTAAGACAATCCGCTGGATCTACTTCAGTGATGTACACTTTTGAATATCACGGTCTTTAACTGTTGCCACTATGTACATATTCTTACAGTGTAATTCCCACAGACAGTTTTTCCAGTGTACCTGTGGAGGGATGAGTGTTATGCAGTAGACAGGGGGTTTCATCGTTCGTTGAGTCGTTGCTTCTTCGATGGAGTTGAAGTATTTTGGAGTCTTGTTTGTGATGGTGATGATACATAGGTAGCTTCAGCATTGATGTGAGTGTGTCGTGATGAAGAGGAGAGCTGAGGTTTCAGGCAATGCTCTCAATCCAACCTCACCTACAGCCTTGAGCTCTGGGTAGTCCGCCTTGGAGATCCACACCTGCAAGGGACCTGGAATAGGTCTCTGTTGCATTGAAAGGAGCCAGTTGAGGTGGTTCTTTGGAGGTTTTCCAGTCTTGTCCAACCAGAAGGGAACCTCACAGGTAGGCCCAGAACTGACGGGAGGAGTTGTACATCCCATCTGGCCCAGAACCTACAGGATGTCTAGAATACCATGCTGCTACCGAAACTTGACCCCAGACTAGAGGAAAAACATGGATATTTTATGATTGACTCTTTGGGATATAGGAAAAGTTTGTGCGGCCTTTTTCTGTCGATAACCAATGGTTGACCTACTCATCACCTCCACCAGAATTTGGGTTCTTCAGTGATGCATGCCCAACTCTCCTACCAGGTTTCTTGAGAACCCTTTGAGCTGTTCTTATGTATTCCTGCCACAGGACAAACAGAAAGTCTGGCTGAATTTCTCCTGTTGATGGATGTAAAACTGTAAAAACCCAACAGAAAAAAATTTAATTATTTAGCAAAAGTTCTTCACCCTCAGGAACCTTAAACGTCAGACCCAAACAATAAAAATGGAGTTAGTGTAAGTCTGCTATGGGTCGACATCCCAGCCGACGCTGTGACCCGTCTTATGTCTGCTGTAGAAGGAAGCGGCAGCTGCCATCAAGACCGCCTGGAAACAGAGAAGTGTCTGAAGAGAGGAGGTGAAAAATGAAAACGGGTCAGCAGGGCTCTCCTCCTCATCGCTACGATTTCCCCTCTCTCCATCAGTGACTCCCTTCAAGGAGGCGAAGGCTGCTGCAGCGCGGGGTTACGGGATAGCTCGTCTGAGGAGCATCAGCGACAGCAGGAGATACAGCAAAGACGGCTACGGCAGCAGCAGGTCCTCTTCCTCTTCCTCATCCTCATCCTCATCGTCTTCCTCCCCCTCCCCCTCGCCGGTGCTCTCCAGCCCCAGATCGGGTGAGAATGAAGTAGTTTAGGTCACATAAAGGATTGTAGAGGAGAGCTGTCAGATAACACCGATAGCTATTGTTTCATTTTCTGCACTCTGTTAGAAATCCAAACCAAATAATTTACGACTTCCTCCTTTTGTCCCACGTTCAGTCTTGAAGAGGCCGGTGAGCACTGAGGAGCTGCAGAGATCTGGAGGACCCTTCATCAAGAAAACCTTTACGGTGGGTTTTTACAAGTTCGGCTGAAATGACTTTAAAAGAAGTTACTTTTACCTCTTTTACAATTTAAACTATAATACAATTAACTATATTAACTACTAACTTTACTGCGTTTAAAGGCATCAACAGCTGCATTTACTTAAATGAAGCTCACTCAGTGTGATCTCCTCACCAAGAATAACAAATATGGGGAAACAATGTCATTTTATTTCTTGAATTTATTAATGAAATATCTTATACACTCTAAATTCACCATAAAGTGACAAAACATTGTTTTTTAAAGCTTGTTTTACAACCGTAAAAAATTGTCTAGTCATGGTCAATGCCTCCTCCATGGTGGCCCCTTTGACATGTGGTGTCCCCCAGGGCTCCACCCTCCACCCTCCACCCAAAAGGGCCCAATAAAATGTCTCCAGAGGATAAACATCTGATTTGTAAATATAACGGCGTACATTATTACATGAAAAAGATTCACACTAAAGTGGACAATGGCGCCTCCTTCGAAGGAAATTGCAGGAATTTATGACAAAAAATAACTAGTAAACTAAAAAATACATTTGAAATAATAAGAGATTCAAGTTACCAGAATATTTTACTTGTTTCCTTGTATTAGACATTAAAGAAAATATAATAAATAAATGGATATTATAATGCTTTAGATGTCCCAGGAACTAAAATATTAATTTAAATTTAATGAAACGTTTAGATAAAGCATCATATAAAAGATTAAGTAAAGTAAATAGATAAATAGATACGGTTTTAGAGGATGTTATTTCTCACCAAACAAGCTCACGTCTCTGACGTTCCCTCGTCTCTGTGCTTCCAGATCCTGGGCGACGCCGTCGGTTGGGGTTTCGTGGTCAGAGGGAATCAGCCGTGTCACATCCAGGCTGTGGAGCCCTACGGACCCGCCGCCACCGCTGGCATGAAGGTAGGCATCATGGGAAATGTACAGGTCAAAAACAGAAAAACAAAGCTGTTATTCGTTAAAGGAATTTTTTGTTTCTCACTCCAACAGCTGAAAAAGAGTTTCTTCATTTTATCTAAACATTCTAATTTATGTTTATTGATATCAATTACTTTATTATTTTTATAATGCTCATCCAACTTTTGTTGAGGATGGATGAATGAGTGTGAGTTTTAAAGGGGAAAAAAGATCACAGGTTTTTGTAGAGAATTTAGTGAGATCGGTTTTTTTGTTGACCTTTAATTTTAGCGATGATTTATCTATTATTCATTAATTTATTCATAAATAAATTCATCATGCGTATCCTGGTCATGGATCTGGAGACTCTCCCTTTTATTTGTTCATTTATGTATTTATTCATTAAATCATGAGGTTATTAATGTATTTACTGATCTATATTTTATTTCTTCTTTCATTCTTTTATCAATTTCTTTTAATTACTTTTATTTATTTAGGTATTTATTTAATTCACTCACTTTATTATTATTTTTTAAACAATTTATTGACTTATTTTTATTTTATTTTTTCTAAATTCATTGTTCATATTCATTTCTCCACTTGATAATTATCATTATTTGGCTTATTAATTTGATTAGTTATATATTTACTTATTCACTTATTCATTCATTTATGGTTATTTTTAATTTTATTTGATGTCATTTAATTCAACTATTTGATCACTCTTTCATTCATTTATTCATTTCTTCTTTTTCCTTATTTATTTATTTTTGCACATTAAGAACTGGTCCCTGTCTTTATTCATTTAGTCAAACTGAATAAATAAAGTTTCCTGAACAACCCTCGTAACTACCTGAATAATGGCTGCCGAGCTCCTCACGCCTCACCTCTGTTCTTCTCCTCCAGGTTTGTCAGTTTGTGGTTTCGGTGAACGGGATCAACGTTCTGAATCTGGACTACCGGGCCGTCAGCCAGCTGATCCTGACCGGACCCAGAGCCGTGGTGATGGAGGTGATGGAGGAGACGGAGCGCTGAGAGAGACACAGGTGGATTAGACAGCGCCGACGCTGACGACGCCCTGCTTTCTCTTTAAGGACTGTAAAAACTTCCTCGACCTCCTTCAGCTGTCGTGTTTCCACGGAGGGAGTTTATTTCCTGATTGGTGGCCGACTCTGAAGGATCATCTTGTTCATAGTTGAACTGAAGAGTTCAACAGTCATCCAGGACTTCCATCAAAGGATTTTTGGAAGAGGATGTGTAAATAGGAGTAGTGACATTTTGATTTCCAGACAGCTGAGACAAACAACCAGTTAACTGATACATCAACCGTTTAAATATTTACACTTGAGTGCCTCTTAAAGCGACAGCGTCAGTCTTTCGTTGATCTCTGATGGATTATTGATCTCATCGTAGTTTATTTATTACAGCCCAATTCATGCTCATAATATTTTGACCCTATTCTCATAATGTTATGATTTTATTGTGAAAAGTTACTGATTTTATTCTAATATTTTTACTTTATTCTCATAATATAATTTTTTCGCATTATTATCAAATTATATTGACTTAACTCTCAAAATATTTTCACTTTTTCTAATATTACTCTTATTATCATTATAGTATCAAATTTTTTTTTACTTATCAGACTTCAGATTATTTTGACTACTATCATAATATTATGATTTTATCGTCACGATATCTTTCCACTAAAGATATAATGACAATATAATAATATTGTGACTAATATTTCTACTTTAATAATAACACAATTTTGACACCACACTCATATTATGGTTTTATTCTTGAAAATATTTTGACTGTTTTGGCATAATATATTCAATTTATTCTCAAAATACTTTGGGCTTTGTCTTAATAACATTTCTACTTTAATCTCACAACAGTATGACTTCATTCTGATTATATTTTCACTTTATTTCGATTAATATTTTCTCAAAATCTCAGTTTTGCTTAAATTTGGTTGTTGTTGTTTTGGCTCAGAGATCAGCTGAAAGTATTTAAGAGGCACTGTTTTCATTGCCTCATCAAAACTTCTGCCTTATTCAACAGTTTTGATGACGCTTCATAAGATTTCATCTATAGTGCATCATGGGGGGCATCCATCTTTGTTACATCTTCCTTTTTCCCTTCCTTCCTTCCTTCCTTCCTTCCTGTCTGCCATCTATCCATGCTTAACCCTAATCATCCATCCTTCCAGTCAAGCATCATGAAACATTCTGTGACTTTTATTATGAATTATAATTCAAAGTGTTTTACGGGAGCTCTTAAGTAGTTATGAAGTAGAGGTTGACACATGGGGCTTACAATGCATTATAATCACCCCTCCCAACAATAGCCTGTTATGACAAAATGTGCATTATTATAGATTATAACGTATGCCAGTGCACACATTATTATGGGATACTATGAGTGTTATTTCAGTTGTCATTTGAGGTGTACACATATAGTTATAATGCATTATGAGCACCTTATGTCAACCGCTAGTTTATAACTTTTCAAAAAAAAAAAATCAAAACATTCATAAGACACTTAAATCTTAAAAGTTATTTCTGTTCTGTTTCATGATGCAGAATTTAGTATGTTTATTCAGGAGGGTAACTAATGTGCTATAAATTCGATGTTACTATGAATGCTCCCATGATGCACTGTAATCATGGTCTTCATAGAAAGTGTTGCTTTTTCTAAATATTTCTGACAGAAAACAGAAGTTCCTCGTAACTTGTGGAAAAAATGTACATATTTATAGGAGTGTATTTTAATGTTTGTTTTTGTGATTTTGTTGCCACGGAAACCAACCCTGGACGTAATCAGAGTGTTGACAGTGCTCAAAAGGTTGTTTCCTTCAGCAGGATGGTTTGGACTTTTAACCCCTGTGTGCCAGCTCACTGCCTCCTCCACACACAAACACATTACCTGCATACATATACACACACACACACACACACACACAGTTTGGAAACACGACCTCCCCTAACCCCAACAGCCCCTCCATGTTTACTTTTCCATCCACTTCATGCGACGTCTGATTCCCAGAAGGGAAGCGAGGAGCGTGAAGCTGAAGTGTTTTGGATTTTTTTTGTATTCTATCGACATGGAGGCGGTGATGGTGGGATATTGTTTTAAGTGGATTTTATCTGAAGCTTGAACGTCCTTTTTTAGAAATGGGTCTCATTTGTGCAATACTGAAAACTAAGCCCACCTAAAGCTTATTGATACCGAAAACAGGAGATGTGGAGGACCATTTTGGATTATGCTTTGTTCCCTCTTTTATATCGTTACCTGTAACCGCTTGAATTTTATTCAGTGTTTGATTTTGATTTCTACTTTATTCTATGTTCCCTCATGTGAAAAACAAATAAAAAATAAAGAAAGATATGACTGACTCATCTGTTCGTTCAGTGAATCCTCCTACTTTTACTTGTTTTGCAAAACTAGACTAGGCTAAACCTCTGCATGTTCCCTCACCTGCAGAAGTCCCGTGATGGTTGACCCCGGCCTGATTATATTAAAGATGTTAAGAAAAAAAAAAAAAAAATATATATATATATATATATATATAATCTAGCCTTGGCCTGGAGAATATAGTTAGATCCAGATGGATACATATAAATTGCAATTGATTTAATAAGTAAAATAGAAAAAGTTGATGAAGATAGAAGAACTGATGAAGAAGGATTCAGCACTAAACAAGTATAATTTTGTTTAAATCACCCCTCTGTTATTCTAGGTTTCCAACTGTCCTTGTGGTGGTGGCCGATGTAACATCAGGTCCAAACAAAAATGGGATGATACACCCCACTAAGCTGTTTCACTATTGTCAAATTCCAAACCATGTTCACCTTTAGAGAGTAAACAATCCATCACAGGGTGAATTCTGGAATAAACTGAGTATATATATTATGTTTTTCTTATTGTCTAATCCGATGAAAATAATACTCACTGTTCCCTCTTTCCTCGTGGGAGGAGGGACATGGCCAAATAATAATAGTACAGATAACTAGACCCTTGCTGTCGTTTCGGACATTCTTTGTACAAGCAATCCCTCTGTTTGAATTCCTCAAAAGTTATGATATGTCGATAGTATTTTAAGTAAAAAAAGTTCCCTGTAATGAGTGAAATAAGATCACAATATAATACAATCAAGATATCCTCGAGTTGATTCATACACGCTAAATTTGGACTAAATCGGATCAATTGTCAGGAGAAATTATGGCCCAAAAACCTTTTGAGATAAAGCTCCCCCTGGTGTCAGAAATATGCAATTGACCTTTTTCCCAAATCAATCCAGTTCTTCCTTGTACTAAAGTCTATGGGGGTGTTAAAGTCTGAAAATGATCCATCAAAAAGTTTTTTAGGTATGCCTGGAAAAACAGTGTTTTTTGTAAACACGAGCGTTAAAAAAAACCTGGTGAGTAAAATAAGAATAATGAGAATATGATATACACCCGACAGATATCCTGGAGACGATCCACACGCACCAAATTTTGCGGCGGCGATGACGATTCCATAATATCCCCGACTTTTGTGAAATATAATAACATGCATTATCTTACATGCTTTGACCTTTAGTTTTACAGAGGGCATTATTTTGGCCCTAAAAGGCAGCCGAGAATCTTGAATAGGGAGGAGTGAGCAGAAGTTGCAATCTTGTTGCTAACATCACAAACTGCACCTTTAAACTGTGACGCATTTAAGTCAAAATCGCTGCTTTAGACGGACATTCAAACGTTATCAGGAGTCTCCTTAAGCATGAAAATCTACCACTGGACTCTGGAACCACCTTAATATCATGATGAATTTGATAATTATTCAAAACAAATTTAGCTGAGTAACTTCTGAGGATATACGGATTCGATGATTCAGCGGCAATTTGACTTTAGTTCAATTCTGTGGTACTATTATTTTCCATCCCACAGCAGCATTTCTTTTCTGAGAGTCTCATAAATGGAAACAATTTGAATACACAGATCCAGAATATGACTTGGAACCAGAACAGACATAAATGTGTGCTGGATTTTGATTTCTGTCCAAGTATTATCAGCATTATTGATAAAGTTAGAATCACAATTCTCATAATTGTCCCCTGCCCCAACACGGTAAAGAATCCTGGATCCAGCTGATGATCTGGATCGCCACCAAAAATCTCATAGATGGTTCCTTTAATCAAAATCCATTCATAACGTTTGGAGAAATCCTGCTCACAGAAACTAACAGAGGTGAAAACATGGAGGAAATAAACATACAGTTGGCAGGAATAATAGGACCTGTGTAAACCTGTGCAACATAGTCTCTGCTTTAGGTGAGGCGGGGGTCTGAACTGGTTTATATTCAGGCTCTGAGATGAGAAAAGAGGCAGTTTGTGGTTTTACCAGTTGGTGGCAGCTCGCGTGTGTGTTATCAGCTCTTTGCTGCAGCTCAGCATGATCCCTTCTCTGCGCCTCTAATGAATTTAAGCGTAATTGAAACGACTGCATGCTATACCTTTTTCTACATCTTGCATGTTTACCGTCTCCCCTTCCTTTTTTCATTTAAGTTTATTCAGTTAAACATCATTTGATTGGGGCATCTTCTAAATTATTCACATGAATAACAGAAAACATGAGGCAATCCTGCTGAAACCCAGTGCAGTCGACTCGATGTGTTGCTTTAAATCAGCGGTGGCCACAAAATGTGCTCAAAACCCAGCTGATGCAAAGTCAGGTGAACGTTTCAGGCTCAGCCAAACGTTTCTGGAGCTGCAGATTCAAACAGTGTTGCTGCACTCGGATAAAGAATAAAAGGCAAAAGCTGAATATTGTTTATGTTTCATGTTGTTTTTCTTTTGTAATTTATTCTCATTGTAAACTAAGATTTGCTGGTTTATCTAATGTTTAAATATTGACATTTTTCCCATTTCAAGTTTCTTTTACAAATATATTTTACAAGTTGTTGGCACAAATACCTACTAGTTTATGCAACATTTACCATCATGGCTCCATCTGCAAGAGTGACAACGATAGACAACCATGCATTAGGTGGAACTTTGATGGATTGTCACTTTTAACAGCAAGTGACATCAATCATTTTAGCGCTTTCAGATTTGATCCGAATATAAAGTGCGTTACAAATAAAATGTATTATTATTGTTATCATTAACAGAAAAGTACAATACGCCGTAAATAAACCAGTTCAACCCATGAAATTTGATCAGAAAAAACGTGATCAAATTAACAGAAAACATTTCTTTATTTTTAACCACATTTAAGGGGTATTTCATAAACCTGAGTGGGAATGAATGATTCAATTCCTTATTTTTGACAAAAAAAACAACAAAAACAAACAAAAAGAGTTTCAGTTCAGTTCAGCGATTTATTATCCCAGAGTGGAAACAACCGAAAGGAACCTGTCCGATAAAAAAAAAAAAAAGAAGATAATAAGCTAAATGTTTCCTAATCATAAATACTCTACATATAACACATTAAAAACAGCAGGCAACCTCTAAAATCCTAAAATCTATTCCATGGGAAACGAGAATTTTTACTCCTGCTGCTCTGAGGGAAGACTCACGGAATCAGAGTCTGGTGGTCAGGAACAGCCATCAAGGGGTCCGCTGGCCGCTGATCACTGAATCACCGAATCACCTCCACCTCACCTCTATATGACTATGCTGGTTCTTATCCTTCATGCTCAGTTTGGGTTACCAGGCTATCATGGAGGAAGTGGGGACAGATTCCATAAATGACACCATGTTTCTTCTTTAATCTTCAAACTTTAAACATCTGTGTTTGGAGGCAGGAGGCTCCTGGACATTTGGGTTTCTCTGTAGGAGCTGTATGGAGTCCTTTAAGGTTTGTTTTTATCACTTGTTTTTTTTTAAAGCCCCCATCTTCTTCAGATTTGAGGAGGAATACTATTTCCTGTGAAGCTCCAGGAATGTTTTGTGGAATCAGAAACTCCACCTGACTCCCCGTCGGTTTGGTAGAAAATGACTGACTTGTTCGTTCTGCGGTGAATGACAAACTCTTCAAACTCTTCACACGCGGAGGAGCTTTGAAACAGCAACCGGAATCCATGGAACTCCCCCCAAAAAGAATAAAAAATACCACCTGTGGCACGGCTCGCTGCTACTCTTGTGGGCTTTGTTCCAAACACGCGGCACATGTGACTTTTGTTAACATCACTCTTTATTTTTAGACGCTTTAAGAGCATTTCTTCTCCAGCCTCCTACTGCAGAGACCCGGTGCCTCTCCTGGGAACCGACTCTCCACACCTCCTGTCAATTGATGAGGTTCAATGAAATAATTATATGTAGAAAAATCATTTTGATAATAATATGGTAATAAATATGGATCAACCCGAGTTTTCTTCAATAGTATGACCGTTATAACTATCTAAACCATCACTATTGATCTGCTGCATCAGGAAATAAACTCCCTCCCTGTGAAGGTTCCCCCCCCGGCTGGTGTATTTACCGTCCCTTACAAGGAAACATGGCATTCTCAGTGTCAGCGCTGTCCATTCACCGGTGTCCATTCACCGGTGTCTCCTTTGTGCTCTGTGCTCCGTCTCCTCCATCACCTCCATCACCTCCATCACCACAGTCCTGTGTACCATCTGGACCAGCTCGCGGACTGTTGGCCCGGTTAGGAGCTCCTGGAACATGAGCTGTCCCCACAATCAGGAGACACTTTTGATTCTTCTTTGGCTGCTTACTGCTATTTAGCTGCTTTTTACTTTCACTTCTTGTGGACCTGTAGATTACACCTCATCATACGCCCATCCTCTCAAAAGATCGCGCTGCTTCAAACATTAACACAGATACTGGCTCAGAGGTGGAACAACGTGACCCCCCATCTCGCTTCCCCACACTGGATCCAGAAGAGTAAGTCTCTCCTCAAACAGGTGTCATAAAAGCGGCTGAAGGTTCACCACGTGTCACTGACATTCTCTCCTGTCAACAGTCCAAGTGGTGATTAATGCTTTTTTCCTAACAAATCCAAAAGAAGGTCAGGAGGTCACTGGAGAAGTTCAAGAATATATTATTAGCGTGAGGTGAAGGGTCACAGGAGGTCAAGTTCAAGAAGGTGCAGCATACGATGTCTCACAGTCAGGTTGTAATTATGATTCCTGTCTGTTTTTCTTGATTTGGTTAATATTTTGGATAAGGTCTGATTTAAAAAAAAAAGCTTTTTTCCAGTTTTAATTTAATTCTAAAATGATCACGTCACTTTCTACTGCCTTGAGCTGCTGAGTGGGAGTGTGTGTTGGTTGGGGAGGGTCCCGGACTCCCCAACCAACACACACTCTCTCCTCTCTTGCCTCGGTGATAAGTACAGGACAGGACAGCATTCCTGAACGTTTTAGAGAATTCCAGGTGAGTGGGATTTTTACTCCGAGCTTGTCGGGACACATTCAAAACAAACAGAGGAGATCGACTTTGAAGAAGGATCAACATTATTCTGAGCAAAGACGCACTGAGGATTTCCTCGCATCTATCCCAGACATTCCATGTTCCATCTCAGCGGCTGAAAGAAGCATTCCCTCTATGAAACATAAGGAATGTTTCTCAGTGGAGCTGAAGCCCCAACATCGAAAAAAAGATTGAGTTTAAAGAAGGTAAAAAAAAAAAAGCCTTGTTTCTAGGAAGTTTATTTAATTTTAGAACAATGGAGGTTTGCATAACATCCCAGGGGAGGATTTATTTAAAATTATTATTCTAAGAATAAGGCTGTTCTATTAAAAGAACATTGGTCTCGTTATAAACTTTTCTCCCTCTTGATTATTAATCTCGGTTGCATGTATAGATTCTTAAAATCAGCTCCCGGGACTAAAAAAATTCATTCTAAGAACACATCAGGGAACATTACTGGGTGTTCGGATCTGGCGGTACACCTCCCTCTCCATCTTCTGTCTATCGTGTTCCTCCTCCTGTTTGTGTTTTACGGCGTCCCGTATCTCTAATTTGTTCTCCAGGGGCGCCCCTACCGGCCACAGTGCATCACACCGCACTTAACGCGAGGCTGTGACCCAGAATCCCTGTCCTGTCGTGACGTTACAAATAGCTTAACAGTACCTGGAGTTCAGACGGGCTAACATCTGCCATCATAGCGATGGAGAAGAAGAAATCTCCTTTTTTTAGTGTAAGTTAAAAATGTTGATGAAGCTGCGGCTCGCCGTGTTGTTTCGCCAGCGTAACTAGCGTCTACTTAACCGTAATGATAGTGTGTACTTAGGAATGCTTAAACAAATATCCTTTATTACAGCACAAAGAGGTTTTTAGTAGCAGCATACATGACAGTTTTCACAATCGTTTTCCTTTAAGAAAAGTTTATTAAGTTCAGGGAGGCATCAGAGCTGCGAACATTGCGGTGGCTATGACCAGCACCATGTTGGTGGTTATCCATCAGAAGGGACTTGGACTTGGCTGCGTGACGTATACAGACCTGTCACAATTCTACACTTACAGGCTTCGGTCCCTTGAGCACTGAAGCCCCTTAAGCGCACATTTCCTCAACGTCACACAAGTGGACACCTCGACTAAGACCTTAAGGCGTGGTGTGCAAAATTGGGACAAATCATTTGTTTCTCCTGGTCTGTCTGTTACCATGGCGTGTCTACCTGTCACTCTCTCCTAACCTGACTCCGCCTACCATGACATCTAACACCTGGCCCCTGTTTCATCCTCAGACCTGAAGACTGCGGCACATTCACCCGGCTCTACCCTGCATTCTTCTTCAGATCGTCCGTTTATCCTTGTCGTAAATTAGTTTATGACTTCTTCTCAAGCATTTTTGACTTTTGCAAACCTGTTTCGGATTCTGGTTCACTTGGTCTCTCCTGCACAGATTCACCATTTCCTACTCCTCTGTTTCGTGTGCGGTGGTCTGGTGACAAAACTGTCTGGTCTCTGAAGAATCCAATCTGCTGCTGTCTGCCTCCTGCACATATTCAGTTTTACATCTTTTTCATTAAACTGTATTTGTACATTTTTTTGCCTGATTCTGCGTGTTTTGAGTTCTGCACATTTGGGTCCAAGAGAGAAAAATGGATTATTCCCATAACACTGTTTCAGGGGTTCGATTTATTAGCTAGTTATAGAATTCAAGCAGAGCAAACTTTTCTTAAACCATTTTGACAAATCTTGAGACAATTTGATTAAAATTCAAGAATAATTGAGAATATTTGACTTCTTTATGGTATGGCTGAATCTGTCCCTTTATCCAGACGGAGAGTTCTTCTATCACCTGTGATAACAGAGAAACTATTTAAAACACTTGAGAAAACATTCAGTGGAGCACATAACTCAGTCCAGACATGTCCTCCATCAAAAAGGCAAAATGGTTGCCATCGGTGTTCCTGCACGTCAACAAAGATTTGAAAAAAAAGAGAGCCATGAATCATCTTCTTCATATTAATTCATTACAAAATGGAAATCTTTACTCTTCCTTTATGCCCCGACACTTCCGCATGTTGCCTTTAATGCTGTTTTGTCCAGCTCACACAAAAAACAAAACTGAAGCGCTGGTGTGTCGTTTAAAATAGCGAGCAGATGTTCAGCGAGCAATAGAGGCATCATGAATTGCGCCAACATCTGGTGTGATGTCATACGTAGGTGTCAAGCAGCGTTATAGAAATATGAGGAAGACTGACATGGAAAAAAAACCCAATCATGTAGTTTCACCGTCAGCGGTGGTGGCAGATCTCGTCCTGTGATCTTCAGTAGATCTTGTTGATTTTAAGTTAACTGCTAACTGCTACTGAACCCTTTATATTCACAATGGGGGGGGGGGGGGGATCCTCTCGGGTGGCCGCCATGTTGGGCTACCATGCTTGTACAGTAGCTTAGAACGGAGAAACTGAACAGCGGCTCTGGAGAAGACTTTTACCGTTATTACATAGAAGTGGCAGAAGATGACCTACGAAGACGAAGTTGAGGAAATAGTTGGATAAGTGTTCTGTGTAATGAGACGTCTGTGAAGTTTGAGAAACTACATTCTGATCGTACTTACTTAGCACAAGAAAAAGAAACGGAGCTCCTCCCCTCCACGTGGACATCAGTTCTCCATCACCTCTTCTCTCGCTCGCTCTCTCTCTCTCTCTCTCTCTTCCATTCGTATCATCAGCAATGGTCTATCAGGTGTTTCCGTCCGCAGACAATTCAAAAATAAATACATGGTTCTAGCATTATCTTGCTATCAGACAACACAACAAAAATAAAACAGCATTTTTACCATTAAACATTATTAACTGTTAGTTTTCATCAGCATGCAAAGCAGCTAGTTACTGTTAGCAATAAAACGCTACCGCAATGTGGCATAAATAACAGTGTTGGTTATCTGACATCTAAGCTAATATCTGACCTATAGTTTCATGAACTGAATAACTAAATATGATTCCTAAATCTATCTCTCTAAAGGATCTCCATCACTCCATGAGTAGGATGGCCTCTCACCAGAAAGGAAGACACTTTGCAGAATTATGTAAATTACGGCTATCAATACGTACAAAATCAAATATCAAAATATTTTTGACCAAATACCTCGATCTCGATTTTGTTTCGATGTTTTGGGCAAGGGCGAAAAATGCTATTTCAGCTTAAATGGATACCAAGAAATGGAATGTCTGTTAGCATAAACATTTTTCACAATTCTCGCCCTGATATCGGTTTGATATTAATAAACCATCTACAAATCGCTCCTTCAAAAAACTTTTATCAAATTTTCTCGCCAAAAACCGACATTTAACAAGATTACATTTGAATACGTCAACGTTCCAATTCTGCTTCGTCCGAAACTTGTTACTACAATATAGACATTGAACGCATCACACCGTATATCTCAATACTATGACATATACTTACTGTGTGAGTAAATATTCCTTTCATTTGATTCGTTGTTCACACTTTACCAGAGTCGCTTTTTGGAAATATAATAAGACGGTGTGAAAAGTTGGACTTCAAAGTGTAACTGAGCTCATCAGACCACTTTTCTTAATGCCCCTGACCGTCGTTGACTCTGACCTGACTGGCTCTGTGATGCCTTTAGCACTTCATTCATTTATTAGGAAGATTTAATGGAATTGCCAGTGATATAACTGACTTACTGTGCATCGAATAATGATCGGATATCAGAGGCTCTCCGCTTTTCCTTTACTGGACAGAGCGAGAACATGCATCCAGCTTTGAGCGTCCGGCTCCAGGCACATCATTTTGACCCTTGAAGGCCACCTACAACCACTTGACCTCCACCGGCTCTAACTGACAGATGCAGTAATAGAAGCCCTGGGGACTGCCTCCATCTGAAGACCTGAAACATCCACAGCATGTGCTAGAAACCATTAGAAACCATCACTACCACTCAGAGACCCGTCAGTCTCACGACGTGAACCAGTGACAGCCTGTAATTGCAGGTGAAAACGGTAACTGCTGTTAGAAGAGCAAATACGGCTCGCAGTAATGAGGACATGGAGACGTGTCATGTTTTTAATCAGTGGTAATTCTTCTAATGGTTTCCGTGAGGGTGCGAGCGTTGATCGGTTGTAATTTGAACTGATTAAATTCAGCGCCATAATGAGGAGGAAATGAGAGGACGGGAAGGTTAAAGAGCCTTCCTTAGCCTCGACACCGCCGATCCACGGACCGCCATGCAAATCAGACGCTGTTAAAGACCTTATCGAGTGAACTATCTTTGACTTGAGAGCGGTCTTTCTAAGCCTGACGTTGGAGAGGATACGGAAGTCATTATTAAAGCTTTATCTGAGGTTACCTTTTAGAACACCATCAGGGTTCACTTGAGTTTAAATGAGCAGCATGAAAAGCTGAAGGTCCCCTTCAACGAGAGCGTGTCGTTAAAACACAGACATTTGGAAAAGAAATAATTGAAGGATGACAAAAGTTTGACTAAAACCTGAAGTTCTCCCTTTGTAAGTTCATACGAAAAGCTTTGTGAAAACAATAGAATAGAACAACAGAGTATATTAGATTTACTGTCTAATAATATCCACATGTGAGATTGAACTTGGACTTAGACTTAGATTTTTCTCAACACTTTGCAGACAGATCCATCAGCCGTCAACCGAGGATGTGTTTCAGTATTTTAACATTTCCACTTTGCATCCAAATTTTTAAACGTCGTCGTAGGTGAGGGTGATGTCACGAGGACTTTGTTTGCTCAAAGCAACCGCACACACATTATGGAATCAGATTGGTGCCAAAATTACAAATATTGAAGCATATCCGACCAAATGAGAGATTCAAGAAAGAATAAAACTCAGTGACGAAAAAAAGGTATTTCAAGAAATAAAACTTTGTGTTTGAGTGACAGCTCATTGACCCGGACATTTTTCAGTGAGGCCATGGGGGGTTTTGGTTTGACAGGAGTCAACACCTCCAACTGATGTACCGTTAATAATGTGTAAGTTTTAATTGTAATTATTGCCTGCACTGAACAATGTCTGGGTCACTGAGATGTCAGTCAAAAGATCATTAGCCAATGGGAATGCAGTCCTGATAAAAACCCGTCAACGCATGTGGTTTGCATCAGAACTGTGACGTACGGTCCATGCTACCTGTCGCTCCGCTGCATTTGTCTTAGGCGTTGCTGAAGACCACAGGAGGGCCAGATTGGACCCGCGAGGATCAGTCAGGCGGGCCAAGAGACAGTACAGACAGAAGCTGGAAGGATTTTACACCACTGCAGATTCCCAGTGCATTTGGTAGGGTCTACAGCGCATCACGGACCACCAGCAGAGGAGCGGAGGGGCCACATACAGCCAATCCACACTGCCAGATGGGCTGAACGAGTTCTACACTCGCTTTGAGGCCCGACAAACATCTATAACACCGACCACCAGAGAGGGATTCTGTCCACAGAGTACATGAAGGACACACCTTTCTCTGTGTCTTCTGCTGATGACACCACAGTCATTGGGCTGATCCCTGATGGGGAGGAGACATCATGGTGGAAGGACTGGTGGCCTGGCGTCAGGAAAATTATCTCTCCTTGAATACAGACAAGACCAAGGAGATGGAGAAACAGCTGAGGAAATTTGTCATGTCAACCAAATACTTCAGTAGATTCTAGAGATTTAGAGTCCAGAGTGTCATCAGCAGCTCCATTAAAGTATTATAAGTATATATAATATTTATTTGACAGTGCACTTTAAACTCTCTCAGGACTGTTAGAATACTCTTAAGAACAAGAACTTCACTTTGTTTTTTTAACTCGGGTTCCTTTGAAACTCAGGTTTGAACTTTTTTCCTTCCCTGTATTCTTACCTCTATTTCCATCTTGATGCTGTTTAAAACCGCTGTTTTCTTCTTTTTTTACCCTGTACATGAGAATAAACCTCTTGGATCTTGAATCTTGAATTGAAGCCCAAAAAAGTAAAGCATCTTCACGAGAAGTCGGATCCGCAGAAGAAAGCTGAACAAACTTTAAGCCTATTTATTGGTTCAACAACCAATTATTTATCAAATGACAAATAATACATAAAGTTTTAAGTTTTACTTTTGTGGTGACATTTTAAAAAAAAATTACTTTATCTATAATTTTGAATTTGTGTTTGATTTTTTCATAAGCAAGACGGTTTGCTACATAATTGCTACAAATCTGATTACATACACACGGTAGTAAACCGTATGTAAACCACTCAAGTCTTTTCATTTGTTTAGGTTAACACTGAGTCCTGCTCAGATTTATAGATTATAATGCATCAAGTATCAAAGAAAATGAAAACTGTTTGCTGCTCTGTCTGTTTCATGGCCTATTTGCGGGAGTTGGGAGGGATATGGTATCATCCAACGACTCCCGTTTATATGAGAGCGTTTCAGATTGTGTGGAAGAGGCAGTGTTGTTGCCATGTTTGTGGAGCCTCCTTTCCTTACACTGCCTCCTACTGGTGGAAACAAGAACACCTCCCTGTTTGCAATGAGAATCAGCTTCATTGGCCAAGTTCGTGTTCACACACAGGGAGGTTGTCTCCAGTTTTTCCTGCTCTCAAGGTATTGGACATACTGACCAGAGCAAACCTCTTGAGTGCACAGAGAGTACATATTATGGGATGTATGAAGGTATGCATTTACTCGTATAGTATATACAGCCTGCAGCCGGACAGGGTCTGATGACACATGCAAAAATAAAGGCAGCATTAAAACTCTGATAGTTGAGACTGTAGTGGAGTGAGTGAGTGGATCTTCTAGTGTCTCAGAGTTACAGGCTACATCCACGGCCTGTGGGAAGAAGGTCTTCTTTGGTCTGGCCAGAATTCTGTACAGCGCGCCAGAGTGCAGAAATTGGTGAAACCGGGTCAGTTGGAACCCTCCTGTTTGCCTCATATTTAATGACAACTGGAAAAAAATTAGATTAACATGATTATATGTTTGCGGCGTCCAGGACGGTATTTTCAGACAGCATGTCTCTGTCATACGCTCAAGTCAACGCTCATACGCTCTCACGACAGAGAAAGCGTGAAGCGTGACAAATTCAGCGCGATACAGGATGTTTGGGTCACGTAGGTCCGTCTTTACATTCCAGCCTCAACTCAAACACAAATGCTAAAAAGAGCTCTTTTTCCAAAGTGAGATTTTAGGGTGACATGCATCATTTTCCACCGTCACGTATTCTGGATCTACAAGGGTGTCATATGGACGGGGTTATCGAGGTGGTCTGCAGAGAAACGTGAAGAACCTGAAATATGAACTTGGGCAACAATTCTGATTGTAATCATTTTCTGGAGGTTTAAATTGTTGGATAAAGGATAAACCAAGTTAGTAAACTTGAGGACAACAGGAGGGATAATTACACTAAATGGGATTTCAGGTTCAGTTCCTCCTGAAATCCACCGTCATCTCCACAGTTCAGAGTTTTGTTTCGCTCCAGGCTTTTCAGACCACAGCAAAGGAGCAGCTGGTCAACCATCCCCGATGATGATGACCATCATGATGCTGCAAATGTCAATGGTGTAGAGACTTTTTCTTCTCCTCTATATCCGTGGTTCCAGAACTCTAATATCCTCTGCATTATATATATTGTATATCTTTATATCCTCTGTGGGACATAAAAGTTTGGGAACCACTCACACAGAGGTTTTCAAACTTTATTATCCTCAACTTTATCATGTCTGTAGTTCCTGAATCTTTATATCCGATTAATGACTGACAGGTGGAGGTGGGCGCAGCATTGCATTAATATTATTTGAGGAGCACTTGAAGACAACATTTTGGGGTAATTTCAGATGAGTTTCCCTGGTTGGTGATCGTAGTGCTGCAGCAGCTTAAGCCCGGATCATTCATCAATGTTGAGTCAATTTAGGAATCCGGAGTGGCTTAAACTGAATGGGCCTGTCAATCTTCATCAAGTGTCGCCTATTCTCCGGAGCGGCGAGTCGTTTTGGCAGGAAGTGCCATCATTCCTTCAACGGTTAAGGAAATGACTCTTTTTATGGTTTTTATCCGCTTCATCGACTTTTATACACATTAAATGTGGAGATTTACGGGGAGAAAAATCCAGGTTAGAATGCCTGATAGTTGAAAAGATCCAAAAAGTTCAATAAATCATACTGTAAATATCAAATGTAAATGTGATGGGGGATTTTGACATAAATCTGGAGATACTCAGAGTCATCCCGGCGTCCAGGTTTTTGTTATCATCTCTTTTTGATGACTCATTCATCAGTAGTTTTCCATTCAGTCCCAATCAGGGAATGTTGTCTGAGTTTTACCTCTCTTCCTGCTCAGACTTCCCTTTCAGCGCCCTCCCTCCAGCTCAGTCCCTTCATGTCCGCCCATAATCTCATATAGGTTTGAAAAAGTCTCACTTCGCTCCACCCACACTGTAAAAAAATAATTGTTGGATGAACTCAAGAAACCACTTCAACTGATAACACTCTATTAGATAAAGTGTTTGCAATTAAATCCACGAGTTAGACTCAGTGATACTTGTTTGATTTAGCTTATTTTTTTAAGTTCATCAGTAATTTTATTTTTGCTGTACATGATGAGACAACCAAAAAAATAAAAGGGAATTACCAGCTTGGGAAATTCTTCAAATCTTTTTCCCCAAAAAAAGTTATTTTCATGGTTTTACCCTCAAATAACCTAAAATATAAAATAGTGAATACAAATGTGTTTATTACTGGTGCACAAATCTGACACAAATATTACTCACTTTAAAAAGAGATTTCTTGGTGATTAACAAAAATGGTGACACAATGAAGTATTTTCATCTCAGATTTTAAAATCAATAATACTTCATTTAATCGTGTGTTTCTGAAGAACAAATTATTTTTTATAGTGCAACTGACCACTAATTTGGCATTTACACTATAAAAATAGAATTGTTAGATGAACTCACAAAATCACTTTAACAGTTAACACTATAATAACACCACTATCATTATCTATAAGTACTGACTACTTATATTAACAAGTCAAAAATACTTTCATTTAGTTCTACTGGTTGAAGTAACTAAACCTATGCTGTCGTCCCTGACGGCAAGGTGATGCCTTTTGAAAGTCCCCCATCCCCTGTGTTGTACAAGCAATGCTCCTGCTTGAACTAAACTTAAATGTTACGTAATGTCTGAAGAAGAGTGCTTTTCATAAAAAGAGCTCCCCCTAGTGAGTAAAATATGGCCTATTAGAGTAAAACATGATATAGATCTTCTTGATTTCCTGCATGTGCACCAAATATGGACTAAATTGGACCAAAGGTTGAAAAATTATGACACGAAAAATGTTTGGAGATAAAGTCCCCCCCGGTGTAGAAAACATACCGTACAACCTCCCATCAGCCGGGGGCAAAATGCGCGGTGGTCCCATTTATACTGTGAACCGCAGTGCCGCGGGCACGAAGCGTGCACACACGACATGTAGCTGGCCAATAGTCTACTGCGACAGAGAGAGCGAGAGAGAGAGAGAGAGAGAGAGTGAGAGAGACAGATAGAGAGAGAGAGAGAGAGAAAGAGAGAGAGAAAGAGAGAGAGAGGGATGCAGAGCTGAACCTGCAGGTATTTTAAAATAGAAGTCTTAAAGTCAAATAATTCAAATGATTCACCTCAGATTCCATCACAGCACTAGATGGAAAGGGGAGGAGAGTCTCAACTTGTTCTGGACATTTATTCATTCATTCATTTTCTGTTACAGCTCACAGTGGCCATTCAATGAAGCAGCAGCAAACTCACCAGCTGCTGGTCAGAGAAGTTGGAATTCATGGTGAAATATCGTTTTATAGGTTCCTCCGACACCGGGGACACTCAGTTCCCTTAAAGGTGCAGTCTGTAAGTATCATTCAGACCACACCACTCATAATATGATAACAAAGGTAAATTCTAGTTTAAAATGATAAGCCTAGTAGGGATGACACAGGTTGCTTGTGGCGGTAACCATGGTAACTATAGCCATGTCCCTATTTCAGGTTTGACATAAAGCAATAAAACAACATTTTGCACGGGGATCTGTCGACTGAATGTCCCGTTCAGCAAATATTTTGTCCCTCATCAGTCCTTTATATTTGTTGGCAGTCACACTAGTCTTCATCATTCTTCTCTGCCATCACCTCTCCTGATTTATCTTTGCATCTTCATGTTTCACTTCTTTGACGGCGAAGTTTCACGCTCCGTTTATTTCTATGGTGGCCAATAAAAATATGATTCTTCTCCGCCACTTCAGCCAAACAAACATGACACGTGTTCTCTAGAGCCTGCGTTCAGTTTGTCCGCTCTAGGCTACTGTACAAACATGAGCCTCAATGGTGGCCCCGCCCCCTCTGAAGATAAAAACCAACGTAAACAGGATTCTTACTTTCAGCTGATTTTACACTGACAAAAACATTTATACACTGCACCTTTAACAACAGCCCATCATATACGGCCTTCTGTCACTCTAGCAACAGCAGAGTATTTATTTATGTGTGTCTTGTTGTGTCACCAGTGCTTTTCTGATGCTTTAAACACTCATATTTCTGCAAATCCCTTTACAGAGCCTTTAAAAGTTACACTTTGATACGTATGTTTTTATAAGTCATGCTGTAAACATTACAAACAAGAATTCAGAAAAATGTCTTCAAGAATCTGATCCCCACCATCTCTCATCTGTTTTATGGACCTGGCAGAAGTTTTGAACCGGATTCCCTCCCTGACACTCCCTGATTCCTGCGGAGCCTCTTCTTAAAGCAAATAACGGTCAACATCTTCAGATCTGGACGCCTCTAGTAGTTTTTATATGCCATCTTTTCTTTTGGCATCTTCTACTACCTTGATCCTTCGGCAGAAAAACGAGGCAATCCTGGTGGTACCTATAGTGCTGAGCTGTGTGCTGCTTTAAAGGAAAATAATGCGCTGATGATGATGATGATGATGGCACGTGAGTCATATATCACTGGAGCTTCAAACTAAACATCCTCTCTTCTCAGTGAAAGAACCAAACTATCTCCTCTCTGAGATCCGCTTCTGAATGAGGAGCCTGAACCGCCATGGCTGTCTCCTTTCAAAGTAAAGGAGTAGCTCCCTCTAGATGTCCGAGCTCCTCGCCCTCTCTCTGACACCGGGTTCAGACTGATGGTCTTTTCCAGTTTCACCGGTCAGCTCAGGTGATCACTGCACCAAAAATTCTGGCTGTGTCTTAGTTGGAAAACCGGAAACACCGGAGGAGGCGGGTCGGTCGCCGTTATGGAAGCAACCTGTCTTTGCTATGACAACCTGTTCAGAACAGAAGAAAGAGAAAAAAAACTATTGTGGACCCGTTCCTGATGTCTGGAGGAGGATACAGTCAGTCCCTTCGAACAGAACCTGAGGGATATTGTCGGTTTCAACAACAAACTTCTTCTTCATCTTTGTCGTACCTAGCCAGGGGCGGTTTTAGCTTGTGTGGCGCCTCGGGCCCACTTCCCTTTCAACAGATAAGGATCCCATTTCTATCTTCTCACTCTTTTTTTAGTTAATTACTGATAAATAACATTTTTTACAGATAATGCTGGCTGTGCATAAATATTTACAGGTGTGTTGTTTTCACCTCTGCTTGTAGCTTTGCCTCTCCTCATTGACATTCATGTTCTGGTCCGATGGGAATGTACTTCGGCATAGGGCGGAGCCAACCCCCCTATGAAGGAAGCTCATTTCAACTGCTTGTTTGCTTGACCTGATTCTTCCGGTCACGGTCTATGGCGAGCCTTCTCTTCACCATGGCTCTCTCTCTCTTCACTACGGCGAACTCCCTCTTCATTCCAGGAGTGTGATTCCCGTCGGTGCGTTTAACCTGCTGCTCTGGCCTTGTGTCACCCACCACTGAACTTGAGGCAAGCGTCCAGCAAATATACGCTGGCGTTTCCAAGAACCTCATTTTTAGTTTTTACTCTGAGCCACCTGCCCAGAAGAGAGAGAGAGCTAGGCCGTAAAAAAAAAAAAGGGGCCCTGAGGAGTCGTAGTGTAGCGTTTGGACGTTGGTCACAAAAATCCACCTTTTATCCCCACAGCGGTTCATTCTGAACGCTGCTGCTCAAACACATTTTTGTTTTTCTGCTGCCTCGCCTCGCATTAAACTGAGGAGAAGGAATGAATAGCTGCAGGGGTGGTGGTGAATAAGGCGGGAAACACCCATCAGTCCTCTACAAGTCTCAACCCAGAGAACCAGCGGCAGAGTCAACACCGCCAGAGCCAGGCACGTAGACAGGAAGTTAACCGGCTGGTCTTCAAAGTAACAGAATCCCTTTCTCCCTCCAAACTGTTTTCCTGCTAGTTTAACCTGTTGACCTATTGAACCTGTTTTTTTTTGTTTTTTGGGGTAATTTATTATCCCATGTCAAAGTGTTTGACAGCTAATCTCAAGCACAGATGTTATCAATGATATAAAAACTTATGTCGTTGATAACATCTAGTATATTCAACTATTTTATTTATTTTACTGCCATGTATTAGGCCCTATTCTTTCTATTATTATCATTATTGTTACACTTACTATATGTGGTGTTTCATAATTATCATTATTTATAGTTATTTATGAAAATATTTTTAGCTATAAATTAATTAGTTATTTTAATTTATTTTTCTCCTTTTTACTTTCTCCAGTTTTCTATTTATTTTATTTTATGAACTCTCATCTTTTATAGTTTTAGCCTCTAAAGGGTGTGCGTTGTTCTGCACCTCTTTTCTTAGAAACTTGTTTGACAGGAGCTACAGTAATAAAGTGTTATTAGTTGTAACAGTGTAATAATGCTGCGACTAGGTTGTCAGTCTGCAAATGGGTTTAAATAGTGGATGAAGTATTTCGATTTTATACCTGAGAAAAACAACATAACATCCATGACAAGAAGTGTTTGCTGATGCTACTGTATGTATTATCAGAAAAACTTACTTGTTACTCCCTGTGTTTTAATGATGTTTTTCATTAATATTACTGCTACATAGCTGTCAAAGGATGAGGTCAATTTAGCTGCTATGAATCATGCATTAATAAACTGATTTCATGTTGTTTTTTTATTATTGTTTCATTCACTCAGTTTATTCATTCTCTTTTTGTATTTACTAACCGCTATTCTGGCTTTCTGACTTTCTCATCTGCTATTCATTTCTTGTCTTTTGTCTTTTTCTATGTAAGCAAAGGTCATTATTAATTGTATTATTATAGATAAATAGTAAACGGACTGTATTTATATAGTGCTTTTCTAGTCTACTCAACCCCAAAGCACTTTAAACACAGGCCAGCATTCAACAAACGTTTATACAGTTTGTCGACAGGATCATCATTGTCTGTTTGTGGTATTTTCAGATAATAAACTAGTCCAAACTTTTGGACTTTGGACTTTTTTGAGTTTATTTAGATTAAGAAAGCAGGAACATTTTTCTCAACCCTGATAATAAAGTCACTCTCAATCCTTCAGTTTATCACAAACATTCGAAAACAAACACATTTGGGGGAATTTGGTTTTCACTGGACAAGGATGGTATTTTGGGATGGAAAAGTAACTAAAAAAGTAGGGAGGTAGAAAGTAGAAAATTTCCCATCTGAGATGTAGAAGAGCAGTGGTAAAGAATAGGCTACACTAAAACAGAAATAATAAAGTGACATTTTATTACTTGAGTGAATTTACTTTCCACCACTGGCTGAAATGATTTAGATAAGAACAGTAGAAGAAAAAAAAATTCATTTTCTAGTTTTCCTCATTAACGTTTGGTTGATGCTTAACCAGTTTGATGTATGGGGCTTTTATTGTGAAGGCCTGGAGAGGAAGTCAGCGCTGTGGTTTCAGTCTGACGCTCGCGCTGGTGGCCGTGGAGCGGAGGGTTGGTGAACACGGTGCATCAGAGTGGCTCTGCGGACTGGAGAGGTCCTCACACAGCTGTTTGCCTGCAGGAGGAGAACTGGAGACCTATGGTCTGAGGAGGTGAGGCTGATCTTTACTCTCAAGCTTCTCAGATAATTACAACAAACAATCTCTTAGGTCCTCTTCTTCTCTCCACCTCGCACTCTTGCGGATCGCGCACCGTGCGGACCTCACCTGTGCGCATTCCAATTAAGGCAAACTTACACTCCTTTTCTTTACAAGAAACCAGAACTGATTAGATGATAACATTTGATGCATTTAGACACTATGAACTATAAGTAAAATCACCTCACGGAGACGCGGAGACCTCTAAAATGTTTTTCATGAGGATTTAATGCAGGTGTTTAAAGCATTTGGGAGGTTTATTATATTAAATGTAAATATTTTTTAAGGTTTATTATAGGGGGATGAGTGCCTACCTGAGAGAGATATTCGAGTGTTTATTCTCACCACAACGGCTGAGGACAGTACATTACCGGAATTCATTTTTTTTTGCTGCAGTAGAAGTCGGACGTAGAAGTGTAGGCGATTTAATTTCTGCGTTCTTATAAAATAACTTTGATTTATTTTCTAAATCTTTGTTTCTCGGATAGAAACAGCTGCACATTAAAAATGCGATATTCCATTGTAATGAACTCTAAACATATATTGATTCAGTTAAAAGTATTATTTACACCAATTGACTGTAGTGCGTCATTTACACTCTGAGTTTTGCGCAGACATGTTGAAGATCAAAGTCTAGTGGCGCTAACTTAATTCTATGAGCTTGATCACTTTTTCTCTCTTCCAAAGACTGTCTGGCCTAAAAATAAAGATAGTTTATTACTGGATATTTAAAGTTTGGCTGCAGGATTTGTTGGATATGAACGTACATTTATTTATATTTCTGCATCCTTATAAAGGAACTTTTCTTAATTTCCCCAAATGTTTGTTTCTTGGATAGAAGCAGCTTCACTGTAAAAAAATAAATTATTTCAGGGCCACTCCATTAAATGCAGTTGGAAGAGGAAAAATCGAATCTATTGATGAAGATATAGGTTTCAATCATTACCAGATAAGATAAATAAAACTTTATTAAACCCAAAGGAAGATGATTATTTACACTAACTTCAAATTTGACCTTATTTGAACTCAGATGTCTGCATTTGAGAGCGAAATTAATAAAAATTTGCTTGATAGCTTCTTTCAAGCTTGAGTTCGGGATTTCAGGTTCTGTGCTGTAGCCAATCAGACGGTTCAGACTGCGTTTTGGACCTTGATGCTGAGCAAATACTGTATGAAAGGCGTTTCAGACACAAAAACCCAAGAAGTGAACCTCGCAGACTTCTTAAGGAACTCTGTAGTGGTAGGATGGGGAAAAGATGCAAATCAAACAGCATAAATACATTTGTGCGTGAATTTTAATTTTTTTTTTTTCATTTGAAAAGCTCTCATTGAGCCGGTAGAGTTTGTCCCAGCAGACATCGCTGTTTCTGAAGGTGGCAAATTTCTGTCCAATAATCAATGTCTTATAAGCTGTCCAATGAGGTTGTGACATGTAAAGATGATTAGATACTAAACAAAAAGCCAATGTGAACACAATCTGAACCAGGACTGGAAATGCATTTCTGGGCAATATCTGAGAAATGTATACTTTAGTCTGGACCAACAGGACCAAACCAGAAGAGTGAACCCCTTAATGACGAGAGTCTTTAGTTATTTTAGAGACCCTTCTGGTGCTCTGACCTTTTTCCTGTGGAATCTGAACCCATTGTTTATGGGCCAAGGTCTCTCCAGTTCTGGAATATTCTCAGGTTGACATGCTGCGACCGCCTTACTCAAATCCCACCAGAGATTTTCTGAAGTTTTCAACTTAAAGGAACTCTGACTGTCTGGAATGATCCAGATCTTCTGGAATTAAGTAGCTTCTGGAGCTCGGTGGACTCTGAGGTCTGCTTTGGATCAGTATCCTTTAGGACTGTCCAATGACACCCAAACCTCAGTATCCTCACAAACGGAGAGACATGTTCTTCTACGATTTCCTGGTACTTGATGGAACCTAAAAACTGTAGATCTCCAAAGCCTCACAGAACCAATGACATTCTTCACTGTTTGTAGGAAGTTTTTCATTCTTCCTCCTCCACAGGAAGTCCCAGTTTGGTTTCGGCAATCCAAGAACAACGTACCAAAACTAATGTCTGGTCTAGATGGTTCAGAGCCACTGGACGTGACGTTTTGTATGATTTGAGGTCACTTTGGCGTTCAGGCATGAAGCCCTTCAGTACGTTTGTGGCTGACTGTATCAACTGAAAGTCTTACTGCAGTCCCACAAGTCTCGCCCATTAGAGATATTTTATGGGATTCAAGCTGGAACACTGTCTTTTGACTGATTGCTAACGTACAGGAACACATCAGTTCTTCATAGAAGAAACGACTCGAGGAGTCTACAGCTAAAGTCAGGCTATGGAGGTCCAGTCAGAGTTTTAACAACATCTGACATGATATTTTGTAGAATTTTGTGTTGAATGTTAAAAAAAAATCCTTGACCTTGTTTGACTTGCTGATAACTCGTATATCTTGCCAATAAACGTGATATAACTTGGAGGTTGATATACACGTAATTCTAGTTTATCAGTTCCTAAACATATCTGAACAGATCTGACTGGAGTGGACTCAAAATCTAAGGGTCTTAAATTCCAACATGGTAACAGGAATAAGAGACAAATGGAAAATGTAAATGCTCTTTGACTGTTTAGGTTTCTGAATCTTTCTCTCTTCTTATTCCTCCGTCCTTTTACCCTCCTTTTCCTCCCACCCTCACATCGTTCTTACTCCTCTCCCCATTTTCCTCTCCCTATTCCCAGTTCATCGCTGTGTCCTATCCTCCTGTTTGCTGCTATCAGGATGCAGATCTCAGCACGACCGAGCCTCGGCCTGCTGGGCTTCCTACTCATCTGTCTGTTCCCTCTGCCAGCGCAGAGCCAAGGTAAGAACCTCGTAGATACATGGGGCCCATCATGAACAATCTGGGTGGATAGGGACCACCTCAGACGGAGCCTTCAAACCTAGATCTAAAGTTGGGTTCAGCAGGACTTTCCACAGTGGAACGGTTTGGACTGATAATATAACAGCTGATTCCATCCTCATTAGCGATTAAGGGGCATTCTTACTTTTACGTTTATGTAAGAACATCTACAATGAAACCAACTTCCAAATGGGAATACCAGAAGTTTCCACAGGGCCAACAGCACCTGTGGAAATACTCAAGTGAAGTACAAGAATCTCAAATATATAATAATATAAGTATCTCAAGTAATATATATATATATACTGAAGTAAAGTAATTTAATAAAAGTATCTAGTAAGAACCCCAGCTGGTTCTGATCAGATGGTGTCAGAAGAAAGTGAAACAACACCTTATTGGTGTATGGGGTATTTCTTTGCTGCCCAGGACAATCCTCCTCAGACTTCCTTAAAAATTGTTAAATATGTTGGCAAATTTATTGCTTGAGATTTCCAACCCAGACACCAGGGCGTCACAAGCCGGTGCACTGCTTCTGCCGGTCCCAAGCCTCGAGAAATGGGGAGGGGTTTATTAGGAAAGCGTCCGACGTAAAAGCTTTGCCAAATCGATGTTAGGAACATATAACTGATTTCCAAACGGATCTGTCGGGGGGCCGGGTTAAAAACAACCCCCACTGGCATTGTTAAGTTGCAGGGTGCTGGAGGAAAGTATGCTACCTTCGGTCGAAGAAGAAAAGATGATTGAGAGGAGGGGAAACATTGCCAGAGGCATCGAGAGGAAGGAAAGCAGGAGTGTGGGGGTGAGAGTTGGCCGGATGGCAGGTGTAGGTAGAGAGCTCACTGTTACGACGGAGAGAAGGCAGGTAGACATATTTTATAGAGATTAGTAGTGAAGGATCAACGGATAACTAGGTAAGTGCAGCAAAGATGATGAAGGAGACGGGTAGGAGGGTTCTTGGTCTGTCATCCGGACAGAGGAAACGAGATAATGAGACTTGGTGGTGGAATGAGGAGGTTCAGGAGTATATGCTGGTCAAGGTTGGTGAAGAAGAGGTGGGGTGACATGAGAATTGTAGAAAATTAGTAGAAATACAAAGAGACGCAGTGTAAGGTGGAGAGTGAGGTGGCAAAGGCTAAACGACAAGCATATGATGAGTTGGATGAAAGGTTGGACACTTATGAAGGAGAACAAGTCTAGCAACCATTAATGAGGCAGAGGGATGGAGATGAGAAGGATGTCAGCAGGTCAGGGTGATTAAGGTGGAGATGGAAATATCTGTGGAGAAGGGAGAGAGCAAGATGGAAGGAGAACTTTGGAGAACTGATGAATGGAGAAAATGGGAGAGACAGAAGAGAAGAGAGTGTGGGAAATTGTTAAGTAGTTAGTTGAAAGTATTAGGAAGGATGAAGTGAGAGCAGCTTTAAAGAGGATGAAGAATGGAAAGGCGGTTGGTCCTGATGACATACCGGTGGAGGTATTGAGGTGTCTAGGAGAGCACTTTTGAACTAAATTATTCAACTTCATCTTTGAGAGTGAGAGGACGCCTGAGGAGTGGAGGAAAAGAGTTCTGGTGCCTAGTTAAAAACAAGGCTGATGTTCAGAGCTCTAGCAACTACAGGGGTGTAAAGCTGACGAGCCAAACGATGAAGATCTGGGAAGAAGAAAGGAAGCTAGGTTAAGAAACGGGGTGACAGTTTGTGAGCAGCAGTTTGGAGTCATGCCAAGAGAGAACACTACAGATGTGACGCTTCTTTGAGAGTGCTGACGGGGAAGGACAGAGAAGGTCAGAAGAAGTTTCATTGTGTCTTTGTGGATTCAGAGACAGCGTAGGACACTGCCGAGGGAGGAACTGTGGTATTGCATGAGGAAGTCTGGAGTGACAGAGAAGTAATAGAGTGGTACAGGATATGTATGAGAGCATAATGTCGGCGGTGAGGTGTGCAGTAGAAGTGACAGGTGGGTTCAAGGTAGAGTTGGGACTGCACCACGGAGCGGCTCTGAACCCCTTCTTGTTTACTACGGTGATGGACGAGCGGAAGTATCCGTGGACTATGGTGTTGGTGGACGACATTGTGATCTGTCGGAAGAAAACCTGCAGGGGTGCGAGTATGCACTGGAGAGAAGAGGAAAGGAAATCAATCGTATCAAGACGTGTGACTGAAAGCAGGGGAAGGAGAAGCAGCTAAAACGCCGATGGTGCAAGGAGTAGAGATGAAGCAGGGGCCGGAGTTTAAGTTCTTGGGGTCAACTGTTCAGACCAACAGGACTAGAAATTGTTCACTACATGTCTGCTAAAATAAAGATAGTCGTCTGGATGCTGTGAATCTGAAGCTGAGCACACAGTGTAGATTTCAGCCGGTTTTTGATCCGATGTTTGAGCTGCTGGACTTATTTATAGAGTCAGACTGAATTCTGCGTCGTACAGGAGAGACGATCAGCCGCTCAACGACCGTGGAGGGGTTTGGATGAAAACGGTAAACAGAGTTGAGTCTGAGTTCTTGATGTAGGAAGTGCGGTTGGAGGCTGGTAGGAACTTTACAGCAAGCGAGAGGAAGGAAAGCCGTTAGCTGTCAAAGCTGTGCTGGCTCTTTGGTTTACACTCTAAACGATAAAATGTAGTTAGTTCCCTCTGCAAAGGGAACCACCCAAACTGTCCACGTTGTCCCAGGAACCTCAGAGTCCAAATACGCCGGATCCTCCTTTTATAAGGGGTTTCAGCACACAGGACGGCATTAATGATCGAGGCAATTTCTTTCTGTCTTGTTAGCATGTTGCTAGTGAACAAACCTCCACCCTCCATGGAGCGTCCAACTCATTTTTATTGACAATTGTCAATAGCCAGAAAGACAGATGGGCCGGTTTCTTTTTTTGTTTGTTTTGTATGTAGAGACGATCTTCACAGCAGGAACTGGATTCAAGTAACAACGTATCTAAGAACATACAGTGTATGCAGGACTTTAGTGTGACCCGGTTGTAAAACATGTTTTACTGCCAGATTAACAGATATTTTTTTGCACAACCTTCTGTAATGAACCCACCCGTGTGTTTACTTCATCTTCTCCAACATCGACCGTCTCCCTATTTGTGAGTCATTAAACTTATCCAGCAATTAACACACGACCTCAGTCATTACCTCATTAGCAGTCGCAGATCTCCTCCACATCATTATCGTCATTAAGGGATGGAAATGACTGATGTCTTTTTTTCCCCCTTCATAATAAACTCGAACCGGCCGCGGATCAGAGGTGAGGACGCGTATCGGTCCGTAATCTCCTGGTTGGAATTAGAATGCGGGAAAAGAGAAGGAAAAGCCTCAAAGATGGATGTTTGGCCATGAGTGTCGTTAGATTGCGATGCTGCATCCAAACACACATAGAAGCTGTCAGCGTCTGAAGGCTGTTGGCTGCTGAACTTGAGACAGGACTAAACCTGCTCACATAGCTGTAGTGGTGGAGAAGCTGTTCCGTAAGGAAAGCTGCTGCACCTACACTATAAAACTGAGTAAGTTAGGAATAGTCAAAACGTACGTCATAACCAATTATCTAGTGAAATGGAATTAACTGAAACACACTTTTGAAGTTATCTTTAATTAAAATTTATGTTTTTTGTTTTTTTTATACATTTGAATTACTCTTAAATTAATTAATTACAATTCCATTAAGGTAACAATTTTTCTACCATAACAATAATTTTATGTTTCCGATTACACTATTCATTTTGCCAGAATTGGAGATTTTGCAACAAAAGAATAAGAAATACCTTCGAATTTAACGTTTAAGACGTGGCTGCATCAGCAATTTAAGTTGTTCTAATCAGTTGTTACCTTAATTTACTTGAGTATAAAAATCAAGTTTAATTTCCATCAGAACGTATCAACGTTAGTTTGATTGTAAAACCGTTTATGACTGTAAATGATTATTTCTTTTTGATCCTGAACAATTTCTCTGCATATAATGAACATTCTTACATCCAACAATATTTGGACTAACTTCATTTAACAAACATTTCGATAAAGACGAGCGGGGTTAAAGTTTGCTCTCACTTTGGGAGATTCTGTCGGGAGGCGGCGGTGTGGCTTTACTTTTTTGCAGGGGCTACATCTAAATAGTTTAATACATGTTGCCTGAGCTTCTCTGATTAAACTGTTCTGTTTGGTACAGTAAAAACACTAAAACACTAAGACCCTAAAATGGGTCTTAGTGTTTTAGTCTGATCATGTTTGGGCTATTATTATTTAATTACTTAGTCCTGTCCTAAGTTGCTCTCTAACCCAACACCTGCCCAAAAAAAAGAAGTCCTTATTTTAAAGGTGAAAGGTCAGGGGACGAACTCAGGCTCAGGCTTCTCAGAGCTTCTCATGTTATCCTCGCCTGCAGCCATGATGGACAGCGTCTGTAGGTGGGTGTAGCTGCAGGGGAACCGGGCAGAGGGGATGTGTTCAGGCGTCAGTGATGTTCAGCGGTGGTTCAGCGGCTTGCCCCAGGTGATATTTTTCATTCTGACATTCCATTCAACGGAATCGGAAGCTGTGAGGACAAAGGTGGAGGCTGATAGAAAAATGATCAGATCTCCAAATTCTACAAAATTCTGATTATGTCGGAGTCTCTTTTGTAGAATCCTTCATGGACCCTAAATACCTTATATCTGATTGGTCTTTTCTTTTGATTTAGACTAAGTCCTGCATCAATATCCTCCTTTTTATCATGTTCAGTCTAATCATATAGTTTTTTTTAAGTCAAGTGTTAGTCGAATAAAAATCTGGACATTATAGTTTAATTTTAACCAAAGAGCAAACTTAAGTATTTTAAGTTTAAGCTGATGAAAATTCCATTTTAAATCAGGGATCTCAAACTGTTGGGCCTCCTCCCCACTCCTTCTCCTCCTCCCCACTCCTTCTGACCCGATGACAGGAATAAAATATATGCAGCCCCCAAATTAATTTTCCTAGTTATTATACCCAAATTACCTATATACGGAATTGAAATACAAACACCAATTCTCTTGATTTCCATTAATCTATTTATTTACTTTATTTAAAAAAACAGTTTTTAATCTTGTTTTATTTTTGCAAAAAATAATGACAAAAGTCAAAGGATCAATTTTTGATCGGAGGAGAGCGGATTTCCGGACTTTCATTGTGTAACTGTCACCAGCAAAGAACTGAAAGTGAAAAGAAGAGTGAATGAAGTATCCAGTCAGTTTCAAGAGAGGTGGGCTTTGCAGATTTTTTTTTTTTCGATCCGCTGATCACATCTCGCTGAATTAGTCATGAGTAAACTGGAGCTGCCGTAAAAACCAGCATTTTAAAAGAATTGTGTCAGGTTACACGGAGACTGAAATGGTGGCACATTAAATGGAAAAGTTTTGTAAAAGTCTGCATTTTCAGGCTCCGAGACTGCTGTTGCTATGTTCCCCGGCGTGATTTGTTTTTTAAGTGTTTGATTAAGTTAATTGTGCCGAACCTTTTGGGTGTTGTTCCGCCGCAGCTCATTTTGTCCTAACCGGTGTTTCAAATTGTGAGTTTTGTGTTTTTCTGGTTTACTAGCGAGATGTTTGGAGCCGTGGTAACTCATGATTGGTGTGTGTGTACGGCGCATGTGTGTAATGAGGCTGCTCATCTGATTGCCAATCACATCACACTAGGCCTCCCGGCGCCCATCGATCGGTTCTCCTCTCTTGAAAACATTTGACGGCCCCATAGAAATCCATTTAGTCAAATGAGACATGCTATGACAGATGATGAATAGTTGTTTGTCTCTGTTTGCCGGATCTGTAACTTGCCCAGGTATTACACTGCCTGCCGGCGAGTGTCAGCTGGTATGGATTCTAGACCCTTGCTATCCTGCACAAGATAAGCGATTTGAGACATGGATGGATGCATTTTAATTTGACATAGATTTTTTAGTTGTAATCATCTTAGCATTGACAGTTTGGGTCTTATAATAAGTCTTATAATCCTCATTCAGCCACTCTGGATCCCGCTTATTATCCAGAACTCTAATCCTTGGTCATCTGAAGCGCTGCTTAACTCCTGATGGGTTTGAAGAACCTAACTCCATGTTTCCACACCAACACTCAAGGTTTAGTATTCATCCGACTGTTTTCTCAGCACCCGGTCCTCGTGAATCTGATCTCACAGAGTGGATCTGTGTGAGTCTGTCTGAGCTGCTGCAAGGAATCACTTTCTGAAGATGCATGAGGAACAAAAAAAAACACACCAGAGGTACATGGAATGAAAAAATTAGTTGGATTCTTTTTTGTATGTAGACACCAGAATACACTTCCCTGTGGTTGCAGACATACATAATTCATGCATCCACACAATCAACGCATTCCAACTACACTTCAAAGACAGAGCTGCAAAATCTGCTTCCTGAATCTTGGGGGATTTGAGCAGCTCTCTCCAGACGAGAGGTTGTCCTTTGTTTGTTTCCGAGACAGAGAGCCTAAATCCCATGCAGTCTTCATCCTCATCCTCTTCCCCAGGTCTGTGAGATAATTGCCACAGTATTCCTCATTTGTGCTTGTATATAAATATCATCGCCTGCCGTTGAATGTGCCGGCTTCATTGAAGTCAGGATTATCCTTCCTGTGCTGATCTCTACCTTCGTCTCATACCTATGTGAGCAGTCGTGTGCAGATAATGACGTGCAGAGGGAGCCGCATCTTTATTCTCAGGTGCTTTCTTCTGGTTAAGCCCTACTTTAAACATGGGCAGCATGTCAACTCTTCTATTTTGGTGTACATCTCAGACTAAACTGTCGGACCTTTGAATAAAAATGAGCTTAAAACAACCTGGGTCAACCATAAACACAAGTTTTTAACGATCTGACATGAACTAGGTGGAATTTAGGCCCGCTGTTCTTAGCGGAACTGCTTTAGTGTAGCCCCGTTGGAGGATTTTTGATCATCTTTTCGGCTCCCACCACAACACGTCAGTGGGGTTCAGGTCCAGAGTTTGATCAGACCATTCCAGAAGTTTAATTTTATTTCCTTTGTTCCATTCAGAGGTGGACTCACTGACTGATGACCTGACATTCTCCCTGAGAAATGTCTTCTAGAGAGCACAATTCATGTTTTCCTCAGTAATGGAGGGTCGTCCTGATCCTGACGCAGCAAAGCATCTCCACAACATTCCACTGCCACCTTCATGTTTGACCGTAGGACTGATGTTCTTCTAGTGGAATGCTGTGTTTGTTTACTCCAGATGTAACGGGACCCCTGTCTTCAAACAGTTTCACTTTCCACTCTTCAGTCCAGAGAAGATTCTCCCGATAGCTCTGTGGGTCATCAAGTTATGCTCTGGGTGAATGCAGACCAGCCATAACGTTCTACCGGATCAGCAGTGGCTTTCTATTTGTCTTATATGTCTCACTGTGGATCAGTGGAGTCCCAGAACCGATTCAGAACCGTTCTCAGTCTAATGGAAGTCAATCCCCTTATGAAATTTTGGCACAGCGTGTTACTGGTGAGGCTTACGAGCCAACCTCCGGTCAATTGAAGGGTTGATTTGATTGAAAAGGTGGATTAGTGATCAGGTCCAGTCTGGTCCGAGATAAAAAAAAATAATAGAAGAAACCTGGTGGGGGTCCAAAACTTTTTCACAGGGCTGTGAGGAGACAACGTGCAGAGTTAAACTTACTTTTCATGTTTTGTTTGTGGTGTACTATCCCTTTAAGCCTCTTGTTTTCCATCAGATCTCCACCAGGTGTCAATCATATTGTAGGTATTAAGAAGTCAGCGACAGCAGATGGTTCATCCCATAATGAGGATGCAAACATATGCACATGAGGCTTTCACTGCTACTGCCTGTTTTCATCATTACCCAAAGTTGACAGGGGATGGAGCTGCTTCTAAATGCATGTTGTTGTTTTTTAAAAGATTTGCCTCTGCAGGTATGAAAATGAGGGGCCGTTTGCTGACCCGAAAAATATGCTTTGTGCCGCTGCGGTTCTTTAGAATGGCCTTAATCCGGTGTTTTGACCTGTAAGGTAATGAGAAAACACAACAGGGCAGCGTAGGAGTGTATTCATTGGTCGAGGCCATCTGGAAGAATGTTTGTCGGTGTGCAGCTCAGTGACTCCGTCGTATATCTTAAGACTCCAGCGTAGGACAGGTAGGGAATAGTAATTAAGTGACATTCCAGCGCTTTTCCCTTTATTTCCTATAATTGTTCTCCTTGCAGTTGAGAGATGGATGGAGAGTATGGAGAGTATGAGAGATGGATGCAGAGAGAGAAGAGGGCGCCTGACCCGGGCAGCCAGCTAATCAGTATGAGAGGCAGGGTTTTTGATGCTGGCGCTGAGTGGACCACAGAGCTGTCGTATACCTGCAGAGAGGAGCTCAATGAGAGCATGTCGATACACCAGGAAGATGAGGATGAGGAGGGGGAATGGGACTTTTTAATGTGGCATCTGTGCGAGCTAATCCCTCTGATGCGCGTCCTCCTGCTCGGATGAGATTCGGTTTAACTGTTCTTTCCCTTTCTTAATTGTTTGAAAACACAGATGTAGCGGGGGTTGCCTCTGCGCCGCTGTTACTCTGGAGGGAGTTCAGTCTAACCTGCTTCAGTCGCTGTTATAAACAGCTGCACAGGAATAAAACAGAAGGAGAGCAGATTCTGCAAAACTACCAGAGCAGCGCTGCTGTTTGTCCACAGTTTTGTCACATTTAAGGACCTCACACAACAGGGACATGATGAATATGAAAATGAACAGTACTTGTGAGCAACAGTTTTTACATCCACTCCGGGAATCAGCATTCTCCAATTTGCAGATTTGCATAACAAGGAAGATGTCACATTAAAATCATAGCATGACGGTAATAAAGTGTTTTTGCGGAACACCTTTTGTGCAAGAGTTGCAGCCTGACGTGCCGCACAAAAATCTAATAACATCTACCAAGTGAACCCAAACCCAGGGATGGACTAGGATTAGGTTAGATAGATCTAACAAAATTATATTCTTTGCTAATTTTCCCGGGCTAAATGAAATTAGGTGTCTGCCAACGGGCTCAAGAAATTGTATGTCTCCCGGATGAATAATCCTGATCAAGCTGCACATTTTGATGTGTAATATGTGTATGTGTTGTAAAAGCTGTGAGAGTAGATACACGGCAAAAATGGTCTGGAAGAAAACACGGTGGAATAATCACAATAATTTACACTGGGGCGGCTGACTTCCCCTGTCAGTGGTTATAATGTTATGGCCATCTTTGACCCCCAATATTGTTGTCTGTTTTGTTTAACATGACCAATTAATGTCTTCATTAGTGATGTAAAAACTCACGAAAGTTGACTTTGTGTGAAAAAAAGAATAATGACGATAAATAACACGTTTATTTTTTTCTCTTTCTGTCCAGTGTCAACACCACGGCGATTTCGTGCCAAAATCCTGAGCTCCACCAAGCTGCAAGTGTCATGGAAAGAGCCGAAAGGAGAGCTTGAAAGCTACCGAGTCTTTTACAGCACAGTTCCAGGTAAGAACCTGCACTGGTCTAGGGGCGGGGCCTGAAAAACACTCCTTACTGGGACATTCATCACTTTCAACATTTCCTTTAAGACTTGTGTTTCACCGTCTGGTGGCGAGTTATCTCCGCCAGATCCGGCTGAGCCGGTAGTCACCAAAGCCTTCATCCTCATACTGCCACCTAGGGGTGACGTTTAGTTCCGTACTGTGATACAGGGAACAGTCATGCAGGAGCGCCACAAGGAAGTGGAGCACTTGGTCCACGGCATAGGGAACCGGTGAGATCTGGCGTGGAGTAAATTTGTTTAATCCCCTGGGCTGACTCTGTGGACCTAACCAGTTTACAATTGTTTCATGAGTTGGGACTTCATATTTTTCCTTCTTTGATGGTGAGATATTACGCTTTGTTGCTTTCTCTTGCGGCATTGAACGCCCCCCCCTGGAGCCAGTTTTCAGTTTGTCCGTTCAGGTTACTGTAGAAATACCTTACAGGGCGGATAGCATGAAGGAGGACCCTCCCCCTTCTGGATATATAAAGGACTCATTCTAAGCTAATGCTCTAAAGATTCAGCTGATACACTAATAAATTCATAGTTATGAATATTGCATTCCATTTACTCAAAGACCTAAGATTAAATTTTAGAGACTGCACCTTTCAGCCGTTCCTCTATCAGCACTTGTTTAAAGTGGCCAAATGCCACAAACAGGATCAGGGGTCAATACAGTTTCTGTTTCACAAATCATGTTAACGACCGTACGTTTGTCTTCTGCTGCTTCTGGGACAAATATTCTAGTTATGCACAGAGGAGCTCCGCGGCCGGACTTCCATCCCCGGGGGGAGAACAAATCGACCTTTTTATGTGGTTTTCAGCTGCATGCGGGTCCATAATTCACTCCTGAGAGAAAAAGACTCAGAGCCACACATAGACTCAGTAGAGCTGATACCGGGGCGGCTCAGGGGACCTGCAGCAGCCAGCTGCGGGTTTCTGCATGGAGGCCCCAGCTGTTTGTTCTGAGATCATAGCTAAGTCTAGTTCATGTCTGTGTGGCTCCGATTGAGACTTTGAAGCGTATATCCAGTGTTTCCAGGTAAAGGTGGGATTCACTTCAGGTTTTTATCTAATCGGTCCTGAGATCAGATGAGTCCTCACTCAACAGATCCCAACACCAAAATGTCAACAATCAGCTTTGATCTGAGAGTTTTAAATTCTATAAACCCTAAATTGATTTGAAATCAAGTGTTTGGATGCTAAGATTTGTTTAATTTTCCTGGCAGGGCCATAGTTGAGCTTCTCCCTAGTCTTTTGCACATTTCTTTTCACTGTACACAATCCTAGATTTGAATAAAACATTATCTTGATGTCACAGCAAGAGGTTGCAGCATGTGCATATAGCTCCTCCTGCTGGATATAGTTGGTATTTTCAGCCAAAATCCCTCTCTGGGGTCAAAAATAACATTTTTGTCACGTTTTGGATACATTGGATATCCAACGGTGCCAAATGGAGTGTCCCACCGTAAGCTGTTCAATGTAAAAGATAAATCAGATATTTTAGTTCTAACCTGTCCATAGACACCAAGGCTCTGCTAAGAAGAGATATTTTAAAATTATTTTGGGTATCTAATTTAGGCGAGGCTTAAGTTAAAATAACCAATGAGGCGAACAAGTTAAACTCCTGACAGTTAAATGGTCAGCCATTTCTCCAGTTCAGGGACCATGAAGGACCGGATCCCTGACAGTGTAGCTAAACTAAATGATACCTATCTATGGAGCATTTTTGAATAAAAATGAAGAACTATATTGTCTTTCCCCTAATAAGCATACAACTAAATTGCATTCTCCCCGTGTTTCTTCACCAGCCCCTCATGTTTTTTCCAATTGAATCAAAGTATCGGACCTTTGAGAACTACGGGTGACATCACTGTCCCCTGTTTAACAGCCAATCACAGTGCTCGATACAAAGAATGATTGAATCATTTTATAGTTTTTGAATGATAAAAAAAACTATAAAATTAATAGTCTTATATATTTAAGTATTTGAACAAATACTGAAATACTGGCAGTATTGAAAGTAATTGTGTCTTTTGAAAACATTTTGCCCTTCTTGGAAATTTTATTTATTGCCATTTTCATGAATGCATCATTTATTTGAGTGCAAATGGTGGTCATCTTGTACCGAACATGTCCCTCCAATGCCGTGTATATTCTGTCTTCACCAAACTTTACACGCATACATAAACCATGAAAGCTGTTTTTACCCATAAAACTTCAGATTTTTTCTCTACAAATTTAACTTTTAGAGTTTCCTTGGGAAGAGGATTTTAAGGTGACTCCGAAGGTTGGCCCCTATCCAAATCCATAAACGCTTCAGTAAGCTCATAAAAGAAATGGATCCATGCCAGATGCTGATGCATTTGGTGTTCAGTTTTTGATGGGATGAAAATGACTCTGGTTTGAAGGGCTAGTCTGCATACCATTCATCCCAGTAACGCTCCTCCTCCAATATCACACTAGATTAGATTCAACTGTTTTTTCTTGTACTGTGAAATATTTACAGAAGGTAGATTACAGAAGTATTATTTGCTGCTGTAATCTTTGTCCAGAGCTTTCACTCGCAAACATTTGGTATTTAAAGTATAGAAGCTGGGATATTTCTCTTCACCTTCCAACAACTGAAGGAGAAACCTGGTCAGGAGCTGGTCCCGATGCTGGGCCCAGAAAATCCTGTTGCATGAGGCGTTCAAAGATCCAGTCTTACAACTACCGATCTATTCCTGGACAATCAGAGCTGTTAGTCAGAGCCACCGTGTTTGTGGTTTAGGAGGTCAAATCTGGATCTGGACCTCTGGATACAAAGAACCTCCGTATGGAGTGGAAACAGTAGCTTATGGTGGCAGCCTGTCAGTCTGACTGCTATCCTACTGGACCCAACCCAACCACTAAACCCGAGCTCCGCTCAGAGAGTCAAAAACTGTAAATCAAATATAAAACATTGTTTCAAACCATCAGTGACTTTGACAAATTGTGATGTTAGACGACTGGCTCAATGCATCACAAGAACTGAGTCCTGGTCCACAGTGGTTAGTCCCTACCTATTAGGAACTGTAGTTGGGGTTTGGCTTTGACCCAGGTGCAGACAGGATATAGTGGAGGTAAAGCAGGTGCAATTTGATCCAAAACTAGGCACGACGAAAATAACATGGGAGAAAACAGTAACTAACTTAAGAAACACTGGGAAATAACTTACATGGAAAAACATTGGGAGAAGGCTGGAACGACGGATGACATGAGGAAATATCAAACAACGAACTGGCACAGAAGGAAAGGTGAGGACAGACTTCATACACGGATGTAACGAGACAATGAGACACAGCTGGAGGGGAAACACAGGTGAACATAATGACCAATCACACAAGAGGAGAACAGAAACACAGGACGAGCACAGAGAGGGAGAAGGAACACGAGTGAAACGCACAAAGACCACACTAGGAAATGAAGAACAATAAACAGATAAACACACTAAAAAGACAAAACAAACCAAAATGACGGAACTTCACAATAAAATAATAATAAATAAACAGAAAGTCGTGACACTACCAAAGTGGTGAACCAGCCACTGGGGCTTGGGGAGGATGGTTAGCCCGTGTCGTCTGATCCCACAGAAGGGCTATGGACCATATTTCTGAATCTAATTAACAGTTTCTGTATGGGATATGTCGTCTCCAGATGATTGTAGACTTACCCTGACTCTGTTTTAGTCAAGTTCAGGTTATAAATAGGTACCTGAGTGTGAACCGACACCAGAATCCTCCAGCAGGTTCAGTACAAGACCTCACTGTGTGAATGCTGCTCCTTCACTTCATGAGGTTTACTCTATTGTTAGGATCAATTCATTCATAGATTGCCTGTAATCATAGTTATAAACTGAAGTTATAAACAGTTCATTAGCTGCTGCTATGATTATAGTAAAAGGGTTATTCAGTGTTATTGCAGCGAGTGAAATATGCACATGGGACGTTTTTACTGCTTATGGATTGCAGTAAGCTTTAATCATAAGTTGCTCTGTTACCATCTTCAGTTGCACCATGTGACATGAGGGGATTTCTCAATGTTTTATGGGGCATGTTGGAAGAAACTGTAATCATCTCTTTCCTTCTCGAGCTTTAGATCACATTTTACAGAAGAATTGGATTTCCACAAACTGGAAATCACACCGAGTGCACATACTTCACACGAGCGCCGCTGTCCCTAAAACCTGAACAATCGGACAATATTTATAAAATATTCTAATCATCTGGACACAATCTCCCAGCAACTAGAACATTTTTTCCATGATTCTCTATTTGTCATCGAGACGCCAATCTGCCAAAGCGTGATGACCACAGCAAGACAGAATAACATTGACTATCTGGTTACCATGGCAACCGGCAGTGGGTGGGATATATCATGCAGGAAGTGAACATTCTGTCCTGAAGTTAATTGATGGAAGCAGAAAAAAGTGTGAGCAACTTAAAAAAGACCATGATAGCTAGATGACTGGGTCAGAGCATCTCCACATCTCCAGGTCTTGCTGGGTGCTCCAGGTCTGTAGTAGTTAGACCGTACCATAAGTGGTCTAGGGAAGGACAGTGATTGGCGCCTAAGGCTCCCTGATCCGTGTTGGGTAGTGATCCAAACTGCTGCAAAAATGTCTGCTGGCTCCGATAGAATAGTGTCAGAACACAAAGTGACATCACATTTTGGTGGCAAAATGATGTGTGCAGTTGTGAGCAGTACAGCTAATTATAATAATTTCCCACTTGACAGCACATCTCATCTGAACAAATGACTGTTCCACCTCTGTTACTCCCTCCGCTGATGTAGTAACACAGTATCAACTCAGACCCCCTTTACTGCGTTTAGACAGAATAGGGGGGCGGAAAATGGCTCGCCAGGCTTATCTTGTAAAGCTTGTGTAAAAGGCGCTGAAACTGACGGTGTTCAGCTTCACGTCACAATGCTGATGCTGATCCGCAAGTTAAAAATGGATACAGAGATGAAAGAGAGGAGATAAAGCTCGGCAAATCCAGATAGTGTGGTTAGTGTTGTCACTCTTTTGCAGTCAGATAAAATAAATTCACAGGAAATCACGTAAAAATACCTCAATCAGTCTTGTTGATTGCTTGAATGTGTGGATCTGTTATAATGAGTTTTCCGGACACGACTACTGTAGAATAATGGCGCTTTAATGTTGTTTCAGATCATGTCTTTGCTGTCTGTCCTGGTTTTGTTTTCCCACAGCGAGTGGGGAGATATTTTATTGCTGTGCTAAAAACTGCATTAGCATGTGCTGCTGTAAAAGTGTCCTCTACTCCCGTTACTGTCATGACGGAAAGCTTCAAGAATTCATTCTTCGTGGAACATGTAATTATAGCGCCCTTCAGATCCCCACTCCCACGGTGGGTTTGTGGAGATACAGAAAATTCACCTCATTTCATTCATGGGGAGATCTGATCGTACGTTGATGTTTGGCTGCGTGGTCCAGGTTTGTTTTCCCTACAGAGAAATGATGACGACGTTATAAGAACAACCTGTGGAATCTGTGCACTGCTGTGAGCGTCAGGATGTATCTGCTGCTGCGAAAGAAAACCTTTTTTTGGTTGTTATTTTTTAGAATTTCCGAAGTCGGAAACTCTTGAAACTTTTTTTTATAATTTTGTTACAAACAGCTCTTTTACTGACGCTTCATTTTGTATTTAGCACAGCTTCTGACCGCAAGCATCAATAATCATGCAGGTCTGTAATAAAGAGTATTAATGTTTTTGAACAAAACAACATACAACATCAAGAAGGTCTCTACGTTTAAGGAGCTATTTGGATCTTCTTGCATAAATTCCATTTGATCAATTCCAGGATTAGGTGCCTTTTTGCTCTCCGTCAACTATAAAGCAAAATGTTAACATTCAACCTCGCACAGACTTTTTTTCTCACTACAATGATCTCTACACCTTCTTTGAGTTATGTACAGTTCAAACTGAGGACACATAATTAGATAACACAAGGACGCAGGAGTACAATTAATATGAATTAATAAATGACAAAGTCAAACATTTTCAACAACAGAATGATTAAAAAAAACAAGATAAAACTTAAAACAAGTGATGGGGATGAACTTAGTTACTGAAGGAATAATGGATCACCATGAGGATCCAATGCCTGAGCGAACCAGAAGTGAGGCTCCACATGAGTCCAGCATTCAGAGAACTCAAAAAGAGGACACAGAGACACATACTTAAATACTCAAATGGGAACAATTGGAAACAGGTGAAGACAGGTGAGAACATTCAACAATCAGGGAGGAGACACACTAGGAGTCATGAGCCACAAAGTATCGTACAGAGAGAAAAGAGAACAACACAGAAACTAAAAAACTAAATTTTGTCAACCTTGAGATGAGGTTTTCAGTTCAACAAACCCTGGGTTTGATTCTGACTCCTCCCCCTAGATTTACATCACACACCGCGAATGTCTCTCACATCAGGCATCAATATTCTCCCACGTCAGTTTTCTCTCCTTCTCTGATGAAGCTGTGATCATTTTTCTTTCTAAATATCCGCTCATGACCATATTAAACCTTTCCGTTCAAATGGCGTGAAATGCGGCGACCATAGCGTCTGAGCTCCATTGATGAGGGTTTTTGATCGTCCACATGCATGGGTTTAACTCAGAGTTAACAAACTCAGAGTTGATTAAACCGACTCTCATGAGCTGTTCTGTATCCAGAGCTTTGACTCTACCTAACTGTACCGGAATTTTTTCATCTCAGGATTAATCAACCCAGAGCTGAGGGTTAATCTCAGAATTTAGTAAACCCTTCCTGTGATTACTACCGAACTTCTTTTTTCATACTGAACAAATAGACTAAAGTGTGCGATTGAAGATTTTATGCCCCGCACAATCTAAAGAGCCAGGATGTATGTGTTGGGTTGTTAATGCAATCTTAATAAAATAATAACTTATTTTATACATTATATATAATATTCAAGTGTCTTTCATACAAAGTGTTTTATCAATCAATCAATCAATCTTTATTTATATAGCGCCAATTCACAACAACAGTTGCCTCAAGGTGTTTTCCAGAAAGAGCAGGTCTAGACCAGACTCTTTATATAATTATCTACAGAGTCCCAAGAAATTCCTCCTTGAGCAAGCACTTGGCGACAATGGCGAGAAAAAACTGCCCTTTAACGGGCAGAAACCTCGGGCAGAGTGATGAGTGAAGGTATACACTCAAATACTTTTCATGAAACATTTTCAACACAGTACTTGTATAGGTGCCTCTCTGCCGTGTACTGAGCAATCCATGCTAATTTCTTTAAGATTTTGCATTATAACGATAAGCTTTGTTGCAGTTTTCCCTGTTGTTTCCATGACATTAAACGGCTTCCATCTTAGAATCATTTGAAATTGCGAGCATTTCTGTCTTTAATTGCCAGAAATGTAATTCTTCAAAAAAAAAAACTGTGTATCACATCCTCACTGTTACGATTTCCTACTGATTGCCACGTACTGACAGAACAAAAAGAGCAATGACTGATCGTTTCCTTTACATGCAGGCGTGTGATGCTACGCTGTGGCACCGATTTTGAGAAGGACATACATGACATGAAATGCAATAGTTTCTTCTCCAGACACTTCAAAAAGAGAAAAAACAAATTTTTTTTTAGCTTAACGCTTTCAAGTAAACAGGGGCTAAGAATGGTACCGGAGGTGTCAAGGTTTGTAAAGATTGCCGGGTTGTCCTGGGTTTATCTGTTTGAAGCACAAACCCATTGAAGCCTGAAAGCTTCTCCTGACTCCAGCAGTGCCTCCAGCCAGCGGCAGCGTGAACCGGTCACGTTTGGTGTGGCCTGGCTGACTGTTTGATCACCTTAATGAAAGAACTATCAGATAAGATCTGGTAGGTACAGGCAGCTGTCCCTCGACACCATGAGGGAGAGTCGGAGGGATGACACAGGAATATAAAAGAGGAAGAGATCAGGATGAAAGATGGTGAGACATGGGGAGAGAACAAATGGAAAGAGGGGTGTTGGTTATAGATTGAGGTATTGAGGTATAGTCTGACCGATCCAGACAAAATCTGATCAAATGCAGTTTCAGTCAAAGAACAAAAAAAAAACACGGTGCTTTCTTTTTCTGGGAGCTGAGATCAGATCAACTTAATTTTAAGGAGCGGGATCCCTTCCACCAGAAAGACATTCTCATTCTGTCACATGACGTGTGGAATTAAGAGTATCCAATGTTCTACCCACATGTGTACTAGACAGCTCAGCTTCCTGTCTCATTTTCCTACTGATGTTCAAATAGGCTTGGCATTTTATGGAAGCGCGATGGCCTCTTTTCTGAGACTTGCCCAAACAGCTCGCTCTGGATCACGTTGCCGGAGGGCAGTGCTGAGTTATGACGAAGAAGAGGAAAAAAAATCTGATTTGGAAAGTAACTAAGTGTCTATCTTCGTCCTGGGCCGAACGAGGGAGATGAATGAATGGGACAATCATCTTCCTGCCGTGGGCCGTGATATCACACCAGTCTGATGAAGGCGGAAAGAATCTTTGACAGACTAGTTTTAAAATGTTCTCTCTAAGCTATGAGGATTTTAGAGGTCATTGATCTTTTGGAAAGATGTATCTGAACTTTGGAAGATAACAGTATATTTTATTGATACAGAGCTTTTCTAGGTACTTAAAAACTACTTTACATTTACAGATTTCAGAAATATGGACATTTATACCGACATAAACCAACATGAACCCAATGTTTTATCCTGGTGGTGGAGACAGGAAGGTTTCATCTGAGGTTCCCTGAGGACTGGGAGCGGTCGGAGGTTCTTGAGGACACGTAGCGGGTGGAGGTTCATGACGACAAGTAGCCGATGGAGATTCTTGAGGACAATATGAAAAAAACAGTTTCGACAGAATTCATTGCAATTCGACACATTCTGCATCTCATAATAAGTTTCTTTAAATTTCTTATTTCCGACCTTTCTAGACACTTTTGAACTTTCATTCCCATGTTATTTTGCTCGGATCCCATTATGATATAGGATCGATCCACTTCAGACTTCAGCGAAGTCTGAAGGGAAAGTCAGTATCGCTTTAGAATAAACACATTTGCTCTCATTGAAGAAAATCAACATATAAAGGAAATTTATTGATTCCAACTGGAAGAGCAGCAAAAGAAAAAAGAATGAGGAGGCCAATTGGATGAAATCACACAAAAAGGCAAACAAAGAAGGAATATGCTTCATCCCAAACTAATTAGCATGTGGCGATCTTGGATTTCTCGGTTATTATAAGTGGACACGACAGACTTTCTCTTAAAGCCAGGGAATACAGCAACCTACGCTGCTCTGTAAAACTGTAAACTGCTGAGTTCTTCCAAATCTTCTGAAGCTACTACAACAAATCACATTTGGTCGGATCAGATGCTGAATATCCATCTTTTGATTTGATTCATTTTTCTGATGTATGCCTCTTATTACATTTTCTCCCATATCTGCGCTTTATGACATATACCGTCATTATTACTTATTTTATTTTGCTCTGTTCTCTGCTGCCGGGTCGAGCTCTCACCGCTTCAGATTTTCACTAAATCAATCTTTCCTCTCCTCGGTTTGCGATGCCAAAGGGCTTCTGAATGTCTACAAAGGGATTACATCACCTTCAGATAAAACTCCTGATGTGTTCTCATATTTGGAGAATGCGGAGAGTTGTCTAGCTATGAGAGACAAATCAGGAACTTAGGTGCCCCTCGAACATGAGATTTAGTTTCAACTTGTTCACACACTTGAACGTAAATATGAAGGCCGTGCTTCCCAAAGCTGACAGATTGATGTTTTTTTTCTGTTTTGAAAATGCAATGAATATGAAAATAATAACTCTGTTATTATTATAAAAAGGTAAAACTCCTTTGGTTTTTTGAATCCTAGGAAGTTTTAAAAAAAAAGAAAAAAAAGATTTAGGCCTATCACAGGAAGTTCCAGCAGGACGCACAGCAAAATCGCAAGGGTTAATTCAACACACAAAATCAAGTGGGGGGCTGGAGTCTATCCCAGCTGACATTGGTCGAGAGGCCAGGTACGCCCTGGACAAGTCACCAGCTCATCACAGGGCTGACACATAGAGACAGACAACCATCTACGCTCACATTCATTCCTACGCGCAATTTAGAGTCCCCACTTCCACTCTACTGCATGTTTTTGGATTGTGAGAGGAAGCCTGTAGAACCTGGAGGGAGATCCCCTAGAAACAGGGGAGAATATTCAAACTCTGCACAGAAAGGCCGGCAGAGGTGGTTTTGAACCTGGTACCTTCTTGCTGGGAGGTAGCAGTGCTACCCACTGTGCCACCCTAACTCTAATTAGAATTGTTGAGATAATAGTACAAGGGAGGATGTAAACCACGAGCGCCATATTTCAACCTTGTATGTAAAACTTAATTGATATCACTTCATTTTATTCCCATACATTTCACATTTCCATTCAGTTTTTTTCCTCTTATTCGAGGTGGGGTCAGACTAAGAGTATTCCAGCCTTCCCAATCGCCAGGAACACTCCCTGGCTCATCCTGGGGTATTCTGTGATATTCCCCTGGCCAAATGAGGCACACTGTCCCTGAAGCGAGGTCTGAGTCTACCCTTGGGTCACCTCCCAGTTGAGCTTCCATAGGAGTTGCCTTGGAGTAATCCTAATAATATGCCGAAACCACCACAATTGGCTCAATTCGCTGCAAAGGATCAGCGGTTCCATTCTAAATCTGGTCAGGATGTCCAAGGTCCATCTTGTCTCTATGGGGGAGCCCTGTCACCCTTCGCCGCTTGTGTCCGTTTGCTCATATTTTTGGTCACTACCCAGAGCTCATGACTATAGGTGACGGTTGGAATGTAGATGGACTGTAAAATTGAGAGCTCTGCCTTAGAACTTACCTCTTTCTTCATCACAACGGACTGACACATCACCAGCATTACTGCTGATGCTGCCCGATACCACCCGTCCAACTCACGGTCCAGTCGCCCCTCACTTGAGAACAAGACACCAACATAGTTGAGGCAGCAACTCAACCCCAACCGGAGGGGCAAATTCAGGTGCAGACAAAGAACCATGGCCTCAGATTTGAAGATGCTGAGTGTTTCAAGGTTAATATGAAATTAAAATATTAATAATCAAGATCAAACAAAGCAAGAGAGTGACAACCATTGCAAAACAAATGTGAAATTTGATAGAAAGATAGTCCCTTCATTGGGACAACAGTGGTTACAGACTTGTTTACTTGCTATTAGTTAGCTAAACATTCTGGCTCTAAACACTTTTTACTCAGGCTGACTCCTTTACTTTCCCCGCCTTTGCTTTTTTGTGTAGGTGTGACTTAATTACTTCCCCCTGGAGTTCGATTACCACTGATGAAATCAACAGTGACAATTAACTGCACCCATGGGAGTGAAAATTAACTCGTTAAATGTTTAACACTGAAAGTTCAGAAATAATTTTTTGTTGTTATCACTAAAGACAGAAGTAGAGAAACAAGTGGAAGGGGGGAGGGAGCTTAAAAATGAAACATGGTTGCAAAGGGTAGTGGAAGACAAGATATTTAATAGCCAGGCGATAAAAGTCCACAGGAAAAAACACATAAAATCTCAGAAACGTCTTACAGAATAAGGAAATATACTTGAAGGTTGACCCCTTTATGGCCCCTGATTAACAAAAATCCCACATCTACTATTGAATCCGGGGACGCTGGTCCTTACCTGTTGAGCCACAGCAGCCATGTATCCTACAAGAAAAATAGCTATGATGGCCTTAAAGTGATATTAGTTTTGAAAGTCTAGTATACTTGTGACCTTTTCTAAACCGGTACTGGGTTTTTCACCAATTGATTTTTTTTTATGGTTGCCGGTCACAGTATTTTACATTGCCTGCCATATATTGATTTTTTTTTCCATATTTGGAGCTGTGTGCCACCTCTCGGCGTCGTAGTGCTATCCATAATGACGTTACCTTGACAGGCGGCCTTGGTCTATCAACAGGCGATGAAGTATATTGGATGAATTTACCTCCGAAAATGGAGCGAATCCTCCACAAACCTATTTCAGGAAGAAAACTCGACCTGCACAGTGGTCTACACACATTAACACGCGTCATGCCCCATTCTCCTCATTTGTCATCAAGCACAGACGGCCAGCTTCTGTTCTCTCCAACTGCCTGTCGATGCTGCTGCTGCCCGGCACACATATTGCTGCTTCCTTCTTCTGCCACACGCCTATTAGGCATGAATGTGTAAAGGTTTCGGATAGAATTTAGAAAATGGACCCACCGGTAGAGGTAGTAGTAGAAGTACTGGAGTAGTTTAAATAAAAGTTGCTTGTATTGTTCCTGAATATTTGCATGCTCATATTACTTACATGATTAATGCAAATAATCCCCAGTGAAACCCAAACAACTAAAGCAGAGCCAGTAGAACAATGTGAAAATGTAAAGCACATTTTTCGGACGTCTTACAAATGTGTTGAGCAGCATTCTAATAAATGGATTTACCTCGGAAATCATTTACCTTCAAAATTGCTGATGTCATCCTCTTCTCATTGCCACGTCAGAATCAGATTCAGATTCAACTTTATTGTCACTGCATGCAGTATAAGTACTGGGACAATGAAATGCAGTTAGTATTTTAACCAGAAGTGAAGTAAAGTGTATAGAGGTTTTAAAGTGCCGAGTATAGAGGTTTTAAAGTGCCGACTATAGAGGTTTTAAAGTGCCGACTATAGAGGTTGTAAAGTACCGAGTACAGAGGTTGTAAAGTACCGAGTACAGAGGTTGTAAAGTACCGAGTACAGAGGTTGTAAAGTGGCGAGTATAGAGGTTGTAAAGTACTGAGTATAGAGGTTGTAAAGTACTGAGTATAGAGGTTGTAAAGTTCCGAGTATAGAGCTTGTAAAGGGCCGAGTATAGAGGTTGTAAAGTGCCGAGTATAGAGGTTGTAAAGTGCCGAGTATAGAGGTTGTAAAGTGCCGAGTATAGAGGTTGTAAAGTGCCGAGTAAAGAGGTTGTAAGTGTGAGTACCTCCGCTGCCATGTGAGAACCATATAACTCAGCCTCCAATATGTTTTATATAGAATGGAGGAGTAGAGGCCCACCAGTGAAAAGGCTGTGCAAAGGGGGTATTAAGTCAAGGAAGTGACAATTGGTTCATTGGAGGCAGTATTGTGAGTGTTAGGATAGAAGTGCTAGATAAATGCGATCTTTTCTGTTCCTAGCAGTTTTTAGCCCTGCTGCTGGAAAGCAAGCAGCAAAATGGGATCGCTAAAAAGACGGGATCTCTAAAAATCACCAGGGAGAGCTTTTAGCGGTTTGTTGCAGTTCAGGTCAGCTTCAGAGTTTCCCCAAACACCGGCCCCCGAATGGTGAACGAGGTCTGATTGCCCTTGACAATGACATGTTGGCCTGGTTCGCCTCAACGGAGCTGTAGGTCTAAAGATATACGACGGAACAAACATGTTGTGGCGATGCGTGTTTTACCTTAAGACACAGATTTTAAGAAAAAGCTCTTATCAGTTGTCTGTCTCCTTATAATCAGTAAATATGTTTTTTTTTTCCATTGCTCCTTGTGTTGTTGGTCCAGGCGTACAGGGATTAAAGGTTCAGTGTGTAAAATTGAGGGGTATCCCTTTGAGCCTTTGAGTCTGGTCAAAATCTAAGTTCACCATATTCTCAAACTCAGTCAATAACGTTATCCAGCAATAAGTTATTAATATTCTTTGGCGGTTTTCAGTGGCGGGCCGTACATTATCCACCTGACCTTTTCAGCGCTATACCCCCAAATATAAGCTGTGCTCATATTACTCCACTGTAACGCTCCTACGGCTACAAGCCGTTGTCAGTCTACACGACAGTCCCATATTTAAAAAGATGATAACATTTATGAAATGGAATAAGGAGGATAGAACAAGGTTCAACACAGTTAGTGTTAAGTATTTACAACAACTTCATAGACATGCACTGAAACCATCAGACCGTAACACTGTTACGCAGAATGACCACTACAAATAGGTGGCGAATATATCTCAAATAACTATTATTACTAAATCATACTCTAAAGTCTCGGGCTCCCACTAGGGTGATGGTCTAGGG
>VRLP01004049.1:0-54291 GCA_009660295.1 Lophius piscatorius
ACATGAGGAGTCAGTGCTTCACATGAGGAGTCAGTGCTTCACATGAGGAGTCAGTGCTTCACATGAGGAGTCAGTGCTTCACATGAGGAGTCAGTGCTTCACAAGAGGAGCAGCGACTGTCCGCATGGTCTCATCCTCTCTCCTTTCATCGGTCACTGTGTCTGCATTTGGTCGTAATCATTATATATATTTACAAATTCAGCTGAGTCTGTCGTCCTTATTGTCTTTTGATGAATGATCCTTTGAGCCCTCACTTCCTACTGATTTTGTTCTGTATGTTAAAACTAACCGTAAAAGTCAGGCCGCTCCTCTTTGCCACCAGAACATGTCTCTCTCAACTCCTCTGAGAGTTTGGTATGGACTGAGATTGGACTGGTACTGGTGGTGAAGTAACTAACGCTGCTCGATTCTTTGTAAATATATCTGATGAACCGGGAGTCAAGGAAGTGGCAGCGTGATACTTTTTGTCTGTTTATGAGACAAGAGGTTTCATGAAATGTGTACAGGTCGCATTATAGTTTGAATGGATGGTTTTAACACATACCAGTTCTGTAAGATGACTAAAACATAGCTTACATCAACAACTCAAAAGTTCACTCACACTATTGTGGCTATAAATTCCTCTTAAAATAGTGAAAGAGTCAAATCTATCACAATATAAGAGAGGCTTTTATTGGGTGGAACAAATCCTTAAAAAATTGTTAACAAATATTTTGACAAAAATCCCCAAAAGTGAGGATTTGCCTTGCTATATTTTATCAGAAGCTCTTCCTGCCAAAGGAGGTGGGACACGCTTCATTTCTTCCAGCTGATGTGTTTAAAATATGAATGAGATTAATCTGTCCAATTCATTGTTTGATAACTGTCCCGGTACTTGTAGACATGTTTCCATACCTCATGAACTGGACTGACTGCTAGTATGAGTCCCCGGTCCTTATTTCTATTTATAGCTTCCAAAATATTGATTCTCATTGTACTTGTGTTGATTCCTTGATATTAAATCCCAGGCGGCCGATACTGATTTTGGCCAATTAGTTTTTTTTTTCCTCTAAAAGTTTTAAAATTATAATAAGTAATGCATTTTAGGTGCTATTATTTTGAAGGATTACAGTAGAGTGGATTAGAGTAAGGCTGATCGGCATTGTGTGTGTGTTCTGATTTGTTGAAATTAATGTACCCTCGCGGTGTGTTTCTTAAACCAATTATATGAAATTTCAAGTGAAAATAAAACTTTTAAGCCTTGTTCATTCCATCTATCTTTACTATTATTGATTTTGTTTAGGCCCTTCAGGAATCGTGGCTAGCTCTGTGCTGTCGATAGCTTTAGCCGCTCTGCCAACATTAGATTCTTGAAACTTGTCATGTTCCTCGGGGGCATTCATTTTGAATTGTGTAATTAAGTTCGTTGTGCCGAACGTTTTCAGGGTGGTTCCGCTGTAGCTTCTTTTGTCCTTAAATATAAAAACCATAAATGACGACACATAACATTCAGCGGCCTCGTGGCTGGCTCCAAGCTCCCAGCAGCTTTAGCCGCTCTGCTAATGTTAGCATTTTGAAACCTGCTATGTTCCTTACAGTAATTCAATTTGAAGTGTGTAATTAAGTTTCATGTGCTGAACGTTTTCGGGGTTGTTCCTCCACAGCTTATTTTGTCCATACTAGTGTTAGAATTTGCGAGGTTTGTATTTTCTGGTTTACTTGCGAAATATTTGGAGTCTGCAGTGTGGAATATTCCACTTACTCTACATGTTACAAATCTATATAATAAAAACCTTTAAAAATGCACCAGATTACTAACCCTAACTATGTGACCTTTTAAACTTTTTACAGACTAAAAATGAAAGTGCAACAGGCAACAGGTTAACCCTTTTTGCAAACCACCAACATAACCGAATATCAGTATTTGTTTGTTGTGTAAGAGGTAACAGGAAGACAAAACAGGATATAGCTGCTTTGGTATTGACTCGTATCCTGCTGTGCGTGTGGCTTGTCACAAGATTATACAATTCTGGTAATGTGACATCTGCAAAATGCTGCCTGCTTGCGAGAGTGTAGCTTACGGCTTGTCATCCAAGTACATGAATTCCATGATTTTTCTTATCTGTTTGGCCTTTTCTTTGCTCATGAAAGCTTGTGGTGGTTTCCGCTCTCTCGCAGGCATCAGCTGCTCTGCTAGTGTTATCTTCATGAAGCTTGGTTTGGTTCTCGGGGGTTAAGGGTCTGCTGGAGTTTGTTGTTTTGCATGTTTTTTGGGTTTTCTTATGGGGTTGGCCTTACAGGTTTTACAAATTGGGATTTTGGTTTTTTCTTCATTCACAGAGAAGAAGAAGTTCCATGCTTTTGATTACATAAATGTTTGTTGCCACTGTAGTTCACTTTGTGGTGCATACCTAAATCTGGTATGTTGTTTACCATCTTGAGACTGTTCACCCGGTCACGATAAAATATAAATCCTGTCCAATCATTAATGTACCTATAAAGGAAATCTAACTGGCCATATTGGGACCGTATAAAAATACCCCATGCTTATTTGTGACTGGAGAGATTCCAGGTGTTACAACAAGAGCATGTTGATCTCCCATAACTTTTTGGAACTCAATTTCAAAAAGCACAACGTTAAAGGATTTATATTCATATTTACACAATTATTTTACAAAGTCTATTTTACAAGAATCTCTTAAGTCAGGTTTGCGAAAGCCTTTTTCCTGGGCTTGAGTGGGCGGATAACAAGTTGGATTCTATTATGGTGTCATTTGTTTGATAGTGATTGAGAAGTGTGCTGAAGGCGATCAAACTCACAGATATGCTGCTTACTTCTAAACGTTGTTTGGAATTGTGTGTGTGTGTGTGTGTGGCTGTTTATTATGACCGCGTGCATGTTCATCTCACTTCGCTTGCGTTCGATATAAAGTCTCAAGGTTGCATTTTCTGACTCTGATTCTCTTGCCCTCATCTCTCTCTCACTGCAGCTTCATTCACTGGGGGCTCCTACACAGAGCTACATTGATTCTGTGTAATGTAGGGAGTCACAGCTGCAATATAATTGTAGTTGAGATAAACCTTAATTATAATAAAATACAATATTTATCCTAGAACCTTCCTTCTTTATTGAGATCTACTTCATATTTTAGTGGTTCTTTCTTTGTTATCCTTCACCAATTTTTCATGAAAATACAGCAGTAGTAGTATTTCACACATAACTGATAAAACAGTCAAGAAGTCTGTCTTTTTATTTGACAGGAAGTGAAAAATATCACAGATCTGACCCTCAATTTGGACCCAATAAAGAATGTGATGATTTTATTTATTGGTACATAATGCACCTTTCCACTTTCAATTGCAATCCGTCCAACTGTGTCTGCTTAATTGATAAAACGGTCAGAAAAGTCCTTATAAGCTATTGTTTTTTAGACAGATTTGTTGACTCAGTCTATGTGCTTGTGTTATCTATGTTGCTTTACAGGCACCTTCAGTGCAATATATTTTCCGTTGGACAGGGTGGAGTTTGACCTTGAGGGAACTTTGCTTTGTACAGTTCATGAGCACATGCATTGAAGAAAGTATAAATCAAAATAACTCACATGAGCAAGAATAAACCATCCAAAGATTTTAATGATTACTTTTCATACATTTTCAGTAAATAGTATCCACGGTTCGTCCTTGCCACATGTCCTATCTAGAGGTGCACTGATTGATGGGATTGGTGCCGGTAGGCCTAGTTTGATATGATCGCTGAGCAGGTGTTCTTACAGGTTACACACATGTGGCGTGCACTTACACCAAGCATGAGCTACCATGACTACAAACATTTCTTGAAAAGTTGGATAAATTACTATATGAAGAGAGGGAGACTGAAAAGGACTATTTTAAGGTTTTGAAGTTGTTTGTGATCATATATTGTAGATCTTTGTGATGCAATGTTTTTTGTGAAATGCGTTGAACTACAGAAGCACAACCTGGAGTCTCTGCATATGTGATCAACTTGTCTTTGGAACACAGGTTCAATATCTTTTATTGCATGCATCCCTGTATGACGGGGTTTAAGTGGCTGCTGAGTAAAGAAGTTTAATCAAACTGTCAATTAGATTAGCAACAATTCATTACCCAAGAGGACCATGTCAACCATGTCAGCCTTGTCCAACTGCAGCTACTCTTTAGAGTACGTCACCGAGGAATCATAGGTTTTTAATTGACACCATTAAATCACAGCTATATTTTCAATTATTGATCGAACACCAAGGACATAAACTTTAGAAATTGCTTTGCTACATTCATAGTTATCTCCATTTGCATCAACCCATCAGATCAAAAAGAATTGAAGGGATAATAAAGAGTTCTCAAGGCATTTAATCATAAGCACTGTAGGCGTTCGAATATTTCTGGAACACAATCTCAAAAACTCAATTTCCCAAACTGTTCTTTTTTATTGTGCTTCCTTTGAATAATTTAATCCCAATTGAATTGTAATTGTTGCCTTTCACTGGGCTCGTCTTTCACAGTGTGTGTTTGTGGGTTTTGATGCAGATTGTGCTCTTCTGATTGCTCTCTTATCTTTCTGTCTGATCCTCAGGCTCCTCCTCTCATCACCTACAAACAGAGTACAGCGAGTGCAGTGACTTTCTCAAATTGCCCAAGCTCCATTTAACTATACTAATATATTGGTGAACTGAGCTTCTCTAACAATCCTTGGTCTCCGTCATAGTAGATATGAAACCCAAGATGCTTTTGCACCTGAAAGTCCCAATCAAGATGGATAAATTTAGACTTGCAATTGATTCAACAGCTATTCAACAGCAGTGTGGGTACTAAAATTATTATGTTATAATGTACAGCTTTAAAGAGTTGCTAGCTTGAATGTCGACCCTTCATCGTCCTTGCTGCAAACTAATTAGGCTAGTGATGACAGCACTTTTGATGTATTTGATCGTTTTTGTTGTCCCACTGCATACTGAACACTACTCATTTCTATTAAGTACTTCACTAATAAAGACATTGAGTGACATTGATATATTTCTCTCTAAACTGCTGCAGAACATAACAGATTGTGAACAAGAGACTTGGCATGGAGGACTTCCACATGAGAACACTAACTTTGCTGTGGTTTTTATGCCCTTGCTAGAGGGGGCATACTGAGTTATCTTTGTCAGTCTGTCCAGTCCATCCATATGTGCGTAATAGGACGAGCCTCAAAAACCCCTGGACGGAATCCATTGAAATGTCACACCTGTGTTGAAGAGGCTCTGAATGTGTTACATCATTACAACGTTCTTCCACTTATCGGAAGGTCTGCGTTTTAATCTCCGGCCCCTGCAGTCTAAATGTCTTGAGCAAGGTACTAAAAGCCAAGGGGCTCCTGATGGCTGCTCCATTATTGTGTGAGTGATTGTGTGGATGTTTAACACTCCTGGGGAGCAGGTGCCGCCTTGCATGGTAACCTCAGTTATAGGACTTGACAATTCTGGCTAGATGAGAATCACCAATTTTTTTTCCCATAGAATGGAGATGAAAGTTCTGTCCACAATTTTACTATTCAGTTTACATCATATAGCACTTTGTTTCGAACATGAGAAATTAAAAAGCGCAATGGGCTGTTCGTACCAGCACAGATAGATGTATAAAGGCACTAAATGGTTAACTTCTTGACGGATTTACTGCACATTGGATCATGACTTGTGGCATTATTCTGTCCGAGCATGACTAATTCTGAAAGACTAGTGAAGCAGCCTGGCCGGATCCCCACAGACCTTCTGTTTTTATTTTTTAGCCAAACCCAAGTCCGATAAAGTTAATACTAACTGAGACACTGAGTTTTTATGCTTTCACACAGTTGTTACCTTGGTTACTGCTTGTCTGTTCAGTGATTTAACACTTCAAAGAGAAACATTACACACTGTCAAGAGATGAGGAACCAAAAAGTGAGCTAAAACAAAATTCGTAATGCAAGTTGACTAAACTCAGTTACATGAATTTATTTTGGCCTTGCGTTCTAATGTTTCGATCTAGTGGATCTTCATCAGAGCACAAAAGTTGACTGGAGAGCATACAGTTCATAGGGGGGAACGTTTTGACTTCTCTAAATAGTTCTATGAGCCTGGTTGGCTTTGAGGTTAGGGTTTTGCTCTCATGCAACAATGATAAAGGTTATGGTCTATCCATATCAACACAAACTGACTTTTTCCAGCAGTTGCAGTATCCCTTGGTCACAAAATTTGAAAAAGAAAATGTTATGATTTAAAGTCTTTTCTTGGGTATGGATTCATATTTGCCTTGAGACATTGGGCTCCAGGTGGAAACTAAAACGGACGCAAATGCGACTCACTTTTTAATTTTGTGACCTCTTTCTTTCCTACCAGTCGCAAGTGGCGACCATCCAGATGCAAATATACAATAAATTCAGTGTCTCCCACTAAATTCTTATGGATTTCATTCCTAAAAAGCAACTTGCAACTCTGATAATGCTTAAGTGTGAACAAAAAAATCAAATCAAACAAATGTTTACTGTTGACATCGGCAGGTGAGCTCGCTAATGTAGCTATCAGTAACACATTGCATTGAGCTAAACTGCATGCTGCATTCAATGTCTATTCAGTAACAACCAGTTTCGTGCGAACCAGAATTGTAGCTGCATCGTCATTAAGATGTGTTCAAATACATTTTTGTAAAATGTAGTATTTGGCGAGAAACTTAAATAAATGTTTTTCCAAGGAGCAATTTGTAGATGTTTTCATTGTATTATCAAATAGAGATTAGAGGGAATGAGAAAGACATTATGCTAAAAGACTTCTTGGTGTCCCCCTACACTGACCCACAATATTGCGGCCATATTGAGGTAATACGTCAAAAATAGTTTGATTTTTTCCATAACGCTAGCCATAATTTGCCGAATCCTGCAAAGAGTCTCTCTCCTTTGTTGTTATAAAAGTGGCCACCGTACTAATGACGTCAGCGGTCAGTCTCCTCGCTATGACTGTCAGTAAAGTTAAATTATTTTTATCTTATCGCGGTGAAAGTTGGTTCATCATGAAATGTTAGACATTTATTTGTAATGATAATGTGCAAAAGAATATATTGTGTACACAAAGGAACGCTGGGCAAATATAGGCAGACAGTAAAGAAGGGAAAGAAAAGGATAATGCAGACATTTAACATCGCTCCTAGATATGTATATATATTTAGTTTTTTATTATTATTATTTGTTTTTTTCAGGATCCCTGACAGGAAATAAAGCTTTTACAGCAGTAAGCAGGATTGACATGATTGAAATAACTTAATTTCATAAGGTGACACACTCCACCCCTTCTTCTGCTGTCAGTGTAGGAACCCTCTTCTACTCACACAAGGATTTAAATTTGTCATGACTGACCTTTATGAACGGTGTCATACCCCCTTAAAGCCCCCTCTAAGGGGCTTTTTGGGACATGCTTACATGTGAGTCACAGATGGTGCCCCTGATTCACAGCCATGTTCAATCCCCCCCAAAAACAGGGTTAATCAGGCAGAAGCATTAGGCCCCAAACCTGACATTTTTTTATTAAATGGTTCATCACCTACTTTCTGGTTGTCCCTGGTTTCCTTCTGTCATGAGCCTCTTTTACACCAACTGTAGGCTCCCCAGTGTCCTGTCCATTCAAATTAGTGCTCTCTCTTTGTGATGGCAGACATGTGGAGCAACTAGTTAGCAACAGATGAATAGTCAGAGTTTTTTGTCTAAAAATAACTGAAACCATTAAAAGATTTAACGAAAGCTGCTGGTTAATTTTCTGCCAATGGACTATTCAAGCAGCTAATTCTTCTCCAGTAATGTTAGAATTATTATCCCCATAACACAAAAATGACGAGGGTACAGCCATGTGTCTGACCTTTCATTCATCTGCCTCTCCGTCTATCCATCTGCCCATGGGGGATAATTTATTGTCCAGAGCACATCTCATAAGCTATACATAATAGCTTCACTAGATTTTACACCTGGATTAAACGTCATAAGTTGTAAATTTGGTTATTTGGAATTTTATTGAATTGTTATTTATTGTTGCTTACATGAAAATGTGAATCTGATTGCTGTCTATTTTCTCAATAGCATATATCCAAAGGCTCACCGAAGAAGTGGAGGCTCTGTTTTTAAACCCTAATGAATTTATTGTGCAGCTTTTCACGGGTGTCTATATATATAGGGATATATATGTCTCAAAACAACTTTTTTTTCTTTAACAAGTGTTCAAACAAGCCCTTAAACACACTAACGACAATCTGCACACGTATAGAACCTGCTAACAAATGCACCAGTGATCCTGTTGACAAAAATAGTAGAAAAATTGTAAAATTACATATCTCCAACCGGTTATTATACAGTATATACTATTTTCATCCCCACATAATGAAAATAAGAAGGGTATATTTTCAGGCATATCTGGCAAGCCATCTGTTCTTGCATATGAAAGATACCAAAACCTGTCATCCGGTGATCAGGGATCTCGTTAACTTATATAGTGATAAAATAGTTAGTAATCGTTGGATTTAATTACTGTCATATGAGTTTGTGTTGTTTGCACTGTTTAAAGGGATTTTAGTGCCTGTGATTCGACAGCGACCTCTTTAATAATCCTGTGGCTCTGACTGCTGGATGGGACAGAGTCGAGGTCAGCATCCCTGCATCACTGTGGCCCTATCATAACATCGCGGCCTGAGGATTCTCTGTAACCTAACTTTTTCCATTAACCATCCAGCTCATGTTGATAAAAATAGCCGTGTGATTTCGGTTTTGATCGATATGTGAAAAAATGGACCAGTTACATGAACTAAGTTAAAAAATAATCTTTAATTGTTCAGGCTGGATAAGTCCTGAGTGATACTGAGACGACTTTGTTCTTTGACGCAGGGCAGTTTTTCATAAATGATATGTAGCTTTAGAAACTTCTGGCATTTATGTCAAGGATACATCAAGGATGAATTAAATCATTTGCCCAACACAGTTACAGCCAGTGAGCTAGTTCAGAAAAACAACTCGAGCTGCACTGAAGTTGATGCAAACTATTCTGTTGCACTCAATCTCTCCTGAACTACATGCCTCACTTCTCGACCCTTTCTTGACAAACTTTTGAAATAGATATACATGGTTGATGTTAATGCTTTCTCAGATGAATCCATTGTTCTTTTATCAACTTCCTTTGGCATGCCACGTCTTTGCTTATCTCACCAGAAGATAATAGTTTATAGCACCATCTAGTGGACTTGAAAAGTACTTGATTTCATTATCTCGCTACCAAAAAGTACAATTCGCATTTTTGCTATTCATATAATGAAATATTTATATTTGGAGTCTGTGTATCAAAATAATATTACACTACTAAATATTCGGTTATTATACGTATGGATTTTCTTCCCTCACTCCTAATAATGAACTTTTGACTGAATGAACATTCTGGGAGAGTAAACTTCTTTATGCTGGTGTTGTCCTTAATGCACATACAGATGTACATATTGAGTGTGTATCCTTGTGCAGCCTCCACCTGTATGTAATGGAGAGTAAGTGTTTTGCATGCTATGTATTTCCATTGTATTTCCTCTATGTCCCATGTGACTCACCCTGAGTGGCCACCGTCGGCGTTTGCTGTCGTTTCACCATTTCTGTCAGCGAGTCACTCAGGCGTGGGTCCATTCTCACTGCACAGGGCGCCGACACTCCCGGAGTACTTAGCTGTTGGATCTTACAAGCCTGTTTCAAGTGTAGTTTACTCTTCTTCTACAGAACCGACTGACTCATCTCACATCATCCTCACATCAGAGTTTTCGTCTATGACAGCCTCCCTTCCCGACCTCGCCAGTTAATTTGAGTTGGATGGATTTAATGATGACCAACTAAGCGTAGCACATGGCCTGTTGTTAGGTGCTAGACAGAGTCAGTGTGCTGTGGTTCCATCCCTGCTTCGGTTCAGATATATTAACACGAGCAAAGAATGATCGATTTTGTCTGTCAACCTCTATAAACACACATTACTAACACGTGTTAGTAATGAAAGTCATTCTCTGTAGAAGACAGGGCTGTAGTCCACAGATATCTGCTGTGGTTGCTTATTTGTCTTTCAGGATTTTATCAGTAAAACAAGAAGAAACATGTTGATAAAAGAAAATGAAAACAGCAGAATTAAAGTCCGTCAATCAAAACTGCCCCAAACTTCACTCGAGGATTTCTTTTTATTTCACAGTAAAAGCTTCAACCTTGCACAAAAATCCCAGTCAAGAGTCTAACCTGGCTGTCATGCTGAGGCCCCTGTTTATCGGCCTTGTAAGTAGGCTGTTTTCTGTTTGCATCCACCAGACAGTTACTGCTCACTGGAGTCTGACAACAGATTGGAGCCCAGGACTCCAATCCATAATAACTGCACTCATGCGGAAATAACACACGTAGGCAGACCAACAAAGCATCTTACAAAAGAGTTTGCGCGCAAATTTTTTATATCCTTTTTCTATACGTAACACTTAAGCACAGACACCCACTCTTGTCCCTCTCAGATGGAGGCCAAGGTCTTCATCAGAGGTAATTGCTCCCTTATTACACTGCTGCTGACTAATAATAAGGCTTGCCAGTTCACTCCGGAGGTTTGGGCTTCTCCTGCGTCAAGGGAGTCTCTACGACCTTTCTAAATTGTGTGTCTGAATATGCCATTAACTGGGTGAGATACCGGCTCAGAAGCATGATGAACGCCGTGATACCTTTTGATATAAAATAGACTTTTTAAGACATAACCATCTGATTGAAAATATTGTTACTGCTACATTGATTTACAAGAAGTCTCTCTTCAAAGTAAATGCCAGGCTGCTTGTACAGCTGATGTGTTTCTCAGCTTAGTTCTGCTCCCAACAGTCACTTCTTTGTGCGCCGAATGGTGGAAAAAAAGCAGTGAAATTCTTTGGAACTCCCCAAATCCCGAGAATTGTAATGAAGGGGTTGCTAGGTTGCAATCTATAGAGCCTATTATGCACTCCTGTATGGTACTACAGGGAGCATCAGTGACCCACAATGCACTCTGCATTCCTCTACTTTTCAGGATCGACAAAGGGGAGTGGGGGGTTGCCCACATTTTGTTATTCCTTGATTTGGTTGGGAAAACCTAAATCCTGCCTATTTATTCACTTTAAAAATATCCATGTAAAGAAGGAGAAGAAGTATATATTGTTAAATACTCATACAAGTTGTACAACGTACTGAAATTGGTTCTCTGCATTTGACCCTGTCCATGAGGAGCATTGGGGCAGCTATCTGCAGCGCTCAGGGAACCGATTGGGGTGAAGAATACAGGATCATGCTCAAGAACCCTTCGACATGAAGAATGCTGGGGCGTGAATTGCCGGCCTGCCAATCTTCCAATTAGGAGATGATTGCTCTACCCAATGAGCTACAGCCGCCCCAACCCCATGCAGCTGGGAGCCCCCCCCCCCCCAAATTTTTCTTTAAAAATTCCTCTTAAGTGAGACTTTCAAACATGAAGCATATAACAGAAGTTGAAAAACCTAGAGGCATTTCATTTCAAGCTTGGTGATGGGTCCATTTTGTAACGAGAAGGCCTATCTACTTGTATGTACAGTACAATTTCTTTCATTTGATAACTGGCATCACTGTTTGTAGATCTGAAGTTCCTCTAAGAAAGGGGAAGTTAGTAGTTTTTTGATAAAAAAGAATGGACAGCTCGAAGTACAGATGTGAAATAATTGCCTTTTGGAATTGAGGACATCTTTGAGATCTGATCACTCAGAGCACATTGGGAGGTGGTCTAGGCTGCATGTTGCAGTGGAAACGTTAACGTGTCCTGGACTGCAGACTCAGCGGACGCCCTCTTGAAACAACAAGAAGAAGGCACATCAACAGATATGTTGAATTGCATGTTCTAAACATCTGAACATTTCCTTTACATCTCTATTATTCTGTCTTATGGCAACATAGCAGTGGCAAATCCTGAATCATTTTTGCCTTTAAAAAAAAAAAAAAGCATTAGGAACGTCAAGCAATTGAAAAATCTCTAATTAATTACGTACTCTGTGATTAATTGATCTTAATTAACTGCTGATATCAATGAGGTTTGGGCCATGGATGGTCACAGTGCAGCATGTAACATTTTCAGATGTATTTTATTTGTTAAAAAAAAAAAACACTCCAGTAACTCCAGGGACTTTACGTTGACTTGATTATCAGATTTTTTTGACAGAGACAAGACCTTACCTTTCTTGTGCGGTTTGATATAAGTTTTTATTTTTATTTTAAATGGTATGAACAAACATACACGTGGAGGTCTTTCTTCCACAACAGGCAAATTAAAACAAAGATTGTGTGCAATGTCAATAAGGCCATAAAGCTACAAACAGTTATAGCAGTATGTAGCCCATCAAATGTTGACATAGTGATGCCACTAAATGTGGAGATAGTGTTTACTAAGGTTATGACAATTGATCTTGAGAATATAGAGAATGTGTGAACTAAATCCCTGTTGGTTTTGAGATATTTTATGTAAAACCACCACAGTCGTCCTGGTTGTGGCGTTACAGGGAATAATCACCAAAGTCTCCACTGGAGATTATGAATGGTTGCATTTCTCGTTCATTCATCCTACAGATGTTGAGATGTTTTATTCAAAACCCCAATGTTCAAACCGGACTGTGGTACCAGAATGAATGTTTTATGTTTTAAGATTCATCCTCTGGGGATTATGAATGAGTGAAACATTGAGCTATGGTTGAATTTCTTGTTAATCCATCCAACTGTTGTTGACACATTGTTCTCAAAACCACAACAGTCAACCGGACTATAACAGAAGAAGAAACGCCCACCAAGGCTTCAAAGATATACATCCCCTGGGGATGATGTATGGTTACATTCTTTTATGAACCAACCAATATTGGTTGACCATCTAACTTTGCTCTGCTTTTAGTCATGCATCTAAAAATAGACATGCACCATTTTCCAGCATAATTGTCTTATTTTACAGCTATTACAGTTTTTCGTAGAAATCAATGTTGAGAATAGCACACAAAGACACTTCAGATTAAATGTAAGAAGTCACTCTCAGCCCTCAATGACATTGGGACAGTAAATGGTGCCTATAGTTTGACTTTGGTCATAGTTTATTATTCAAACCACAAAAAAGAGCATCCTGATCCGGTCCCACCAAATTCTGTGGTCTCGTCTTGCTCAGATGTTAATAAAAAGAAGACGAGTGACCTCTTGACTGGTTTGTTCTTGGTATATCTTGGATGTCGGGTTTAGAGCAGCTAAACATATTGAACTGGGTTCTAAAATTCTCAGAGTGTTTTCCCTTTCTAATTTTGTGCAGAGAGCCATCTCTGTTCCGTCTGACACCCTCATAATAGAGTGCAGAGAGAGGAACGCCGGCTGAAATTTGTTACGCTGTCTGGGAAGACTGATGAGTCCGTTGGTTGAAATGCACACAGCCTGACAGAGAGAGAAAGCGATAGAGAGAGATAGTTTTGAAATAGTGCTTTCATTCTGTTTTCCTTGAACCCGAACTTTGCTGCAGCACTGCAACACGGTCGGCATGTAAGGCGCAGGCTCAACGTGTGGAGGCAAATCTTTCTTCTTACAACATCAAAACTGTTTAATCCACATATTAGTTATACATTACAACTCATATACTATTACTCAAGTCTGCTCTCTTAGATTTATCTAACAAAAGAAAGATTCATAACCGCAGACTAAAGGTCTTTCGCAATTTGTACGACTTTTGTCGTACAAATTTGTTTTCCAATTTGTTTTCCAATTTGTTTTCCAACCTTCTAAAGTTTCGTGATAATGTTAACTGGCTAAAAAGAAGAGTTGAACTTTATGCAAATAAACATTGTTGCATTTATTGTGACAGATGTTGTAGTTGTAGTGTGAGTCACAGTTTTAGTGGGGAAGGTCATTTACAAATTTACTTTTGATGATAATGTGCCTTTTTCCTGGTTCTGTAGCAGACAAGCATGTTTCACTGCATCTGGAGAATATGTAATATAGTGATATTACATTATCCTATAGGAGCTGGACAGTAGCTGGAGGAGAGGGGCATCAGGAGGGGGCTGCCCAACCAGTTACCATCCAGTGTACAGGAATGAGTTGGTAACAGCTGAGAGATAAATCCGTGATGCTGGAAAGGCAGGTGATCCGCAGGGAAAGATCAAAAGAGGGCACAAGATTTAGCAGGGCAGGTCCAAGTGTGGGCAAGAATCCCTGGACGGAACTCCTTGATTTAGTCTGGTGAATCTTTTGACGGCACGTTCAGAATGATCCTACAGATCAATATCTAAGAGCATGCACCACTCAAGAAAACATGCAGGGCCAAATAAAGTTTTGCAGAGTTGATTTTGGGTAAAAGGAAAAGCTTTGTTTTTGTTCCTGCAGTCCAATGTCATTATTAAACTCGTTAGTTAATGAAACATTCATTATGATGCCTGAAAATGATTATTCTGCTTACTCAACTCTCTTTTAATTGCCTCGGGTCGTGATTTTCTGCAGAGCAGATCGTCGATGTTTGTAGATTTTGCACACGTTTCACGAGCATACTGCAATAGAGACAGATGGATGTTTTAGGTGAAACGCTTGAATAGTTTCCTTTCCATAAGGCGTTCCTCTACTTTAAACCCCAGATAAAACCTCTCTGTCTCTGTCATAGTTCTCTCACTCTTTAAAACCATTCTTCATTTAATAATCTCTCAGGACTCACCTCTGTACAATTGGAGACTAAAACTAAAATCACCTAATATCCAGGACATGGAGATCAGGACAGTTCAAGACACCAGCAGAAGATTACCATGATGGTAGGAATGGAAGCATCCAACCTGATGGAATAACATTGTATAATTTAAGTTGCGATATTTACAAGTAACCTTTATATTACCAAAGAATAAAGACAAGTCTTTGATTCTCAGCCCCTCATGGTTTAAAACAGATTGATGGTCGAGCCCTCTAACTCAGTTTAAAGTGAGAGAGAGGGAAGTCTGTGTTGAAAAACACAATGGGTTTGTGATACACAGCCCAAAGAACAGAACATAATAGTGCATGACAATGGTTTGATACCGGGTACTTCTAAGGGTACCAGCTGAGTCACACCAGAGCGACTGACCTCTGACTCACAATAAATCAATCTGCCCAATCTTTGGCACCAGAGAACGCATCTGGGTGAGTGGGTAACTGTGGGTAGAAAGAGAGAGACGCCATCGCCTCTGTAATTGTGCTTTTTAAAAACTTAGACATCATTCGCTGTAATATCTTTCATGAATGTCAATATAGTAGGACAAGATTTGTGTCCTGAGGGGGAATCCTGGTCAAACACAGAGTTTATGTAAAAGTTTGACAATATGCCAGTGTTGCATTTTTCTATGGTTAGTGGAATCCTCCATGAATGAATACACTTTAAGTGATCCTTGAAGGTTGAGTACAAGGTGTTACAGCCGGCTCTTATGATTAAAACAAAACTGGGTGACACATCAGTTCAACTAAACTGAACAACAACGATATTTATTAACCAAAATTCCACAAATAAAGCAAAACAACTTTTGTATCTGGGAAGAATCAGTAGTATCAGTAGTGTAGAGAGTGGCTGAGAGGGAATATGCAGTTTGGATGTTGTGCTGTCAAAAGCACCCACAATTCAAAAGACAATTGTGTGTGAGGAGATGTATCTAAACGGCTGGTGCTCCAGTTTATATGCATAGCACACACCGGGCCCAGATGTTTCCCAGGACTGTGATTAATCCTCATTAATCCTTAATTGGTCTGCAGACCCGGTGAGACAAAGCACTGCCATGAGTTGAGTGACACAGCAGCAACTGGACTTTTTAAAAGTTGAAGACGTTTCACCTCCCACCTAAGGGCCTCCTCAGTTCTACCTGACCAGCGGCCATTCAGTAACATTCTGGGCGGTGGATCAACAACCAGATAGAACCCAAGGAGGAGGTGAATGGTCCTCCCCTGTTTCTTGAGAGGCAAGAGGGAGATCAAAATATTGAGAGAAATTGGTTGAAATAAACCTTAACCAAATTTCAACAACAGCATCTAAGGGCCAGGCAAAGGCAGTCTGTGACAAGTGGAGGGCAGGGGAGGAAAGACAGACAGACAGACAGACAGACAGACTATTTCTTGCCTTGTTTAAATGAGCTTTATGCTTGTTAGAGACTGAGTAATTGATTTTGTGCTTTGTGTGTGAGAATGTCTTGTTTGTCTTCTAGTTTTCACCGTGTTACATTATACTTCTATAATTACCGTCACACAAACTCACGACACTTCTTCAAGAAATAATTGCTTCATAATAAATCAATCTTTAATCATGAAGTTCATTCTTTCAGTAATAAATATATAAATAATTTGATGTATTGTTTACATTTAAAATATGATTTGCTGTTTGTCAAAGTTAAAATGAATGATTGAACAAACTGTTATTCACATTGTAAGGGGACACTTTAGTTTGACGGAGACTCTCTTTGGTCAGTCTACCTGCCAGCCGAGGTAAAGTGTTGTGCGTCACCAGATCCCAGTCTTCTCTTCCAGACTTAAGATTCAACCGCTGAAGGTGAAGTTCATACACAAACAACATTTAAAAGTCTAAAAGCCTCTTTTCATGACAAGCAGGCAACAAGGTAACTTGATTTTTATACAAATACCTTTTCTTCGTTGCAATGTTTGCGCTGCGAGGCATTTCGTATTTATTACCTTTTGACGTCATATGCTGATTTATTTCACTGTTTTCATTCACACAATATCATTCTCATGGCGTTGAAGGGCATTATATGACGTGATCTGGTGTGTTCAAGGCGACAAGGAATATGATTGGGACCTGGCATGCAAAGAAATAACCGCCCGTTGCAGAACACCGACCTGTGTCTGTTGTCGTGAAAGTTTAAGACACATTTATACTACAAAATAATAAAACACAGGTGATTTAGTGTAACACTAGGAGGACCCCTCTTATTTTATTTTCCTTATCACAGCAGTAAACTCACAACACATTGACCTAAAGAATTGCTCTACTCCTATTTTTTTTAAAACCTTCTCTAGAAAGTTAATGAACTCAGCAGCGGCCACTGGTTAGAACTGGGGAAGCCTCTTGGATGAGAGGTAAATCATCTTCCAAAATAATCTCCCTAAAAGAGAAGTCCAGTGCGTCTCATTCAACCATGAAGGATTACCATGACCTGGATGAATGAGAATCCGCACAAACAAACTAAGTGTAATTTAAAAAGAAATATCTGTTCTCAGGGTATCTGTGTGAAGATAGTGGCTGCATCAGAAATTATTCATCACCCTCCTATTTAGTAAAGTATGAATTGGATAGTATGTGTAAGTACTGCAGTATGCAAGATGGCCGTGTTTCTCCCCTGGGTAAATCAGACTACTGTACATTGTCATATTGCAGCTTCTTACTGTTTGTTTTCAAACTATCCTGTACTTTGTTACAGCTCATACTGTTTTTTTTGTATTAATATTCCCTCAGTTTCTTTATTTTAATCCAATGTCAAAATAAACTCTGTGTCTTCAGCTGCTCTCAGGTTTCTGAACAGCCTCTTATTTTGCAGCAATGCTGATGTTAGAACATATTTCCAGACATACCCTTTACAGCTAGAGAGAGCAAACTACAGAAGAGGTACAAAATGTTCAGGTACCCCACAGGTATTGGTCATGACTCATCATGCTCAGGTAATTCTGCAACAGAATCATTTGTGCAGCTGTTTGAAAAGGTCACAGTTTGCAGGAGGTCTTTACATAACCACTGCTGTCTTTTCTATCTACTCACCACTCCTCCTCTGCATCCATGTTTGTGTGCTTGTTTTCCTACACTCGTCTTGTCTCCACACTTAACTACTCCATTAGATTAACACCTTCTCTGCTTTTTACCCTTTATTTATCCAACTGGATGGAAACTATTAACTTTTGCAGTACATAATATGTTGCCTCTTGGCAGATTGTGGTAAGCAGAAGACCTTTTAATCGCTGTTATCTGGAAAACTGGCAGCTCTGGTCAGAATTGTTTTGCCTCTTTTGTAACATTAGATTTAGAAGAGAGAGAGAAAAAGCAAAAATGTCCACCTTTTGACTTTTTATCTAATATTTCCCTGAAGCATCTAATTTCTAGTGCAAAAAACACCAGACAGCCATAACATTATGGCATCGATGTATTGTTATATATTCTGAGAGTTGAGGTGATATGGTGGCAAGGAAAATTGGGCATTTGTAAAGATCTGAGAGACTTTGACAAGTACCGAAAAACCACATTCATATCAGACACGTCTCCAGCTGTTTTGGTGGCAAAAGAAATATTGTTATTGCTGATCGGTGTATAACTTATGAAACATTCTGAATTTAAATATGATTAATATTTCAATAAATATATATCAAATGACAAGAACGGTGCAGCAATATGAATACTATCAATCATAGTGCTGAGCTTACAGATGATCATGACCTACTTAGCTTTTATTTAAGCATATCGTTCAGCCGTCCTGCTGCAACTTTACTGCTATAAATCTCTGATAATCACTTTTATATCGGCGTTTTCTGCTATTGAATGACAATGACAATGTTTTATACATTAAGACATCAGGACTAGCAGTTACCCCACTGAAATACATTTTGCATCTTAGCCAGTTTTCATAGACATTCAAACCACATCCGTTCATCATTATCATTCATGTCTTTGGATTCAGATCTCAGATGTTAGTGCATTGATTTACTGTCATTATGCTAAGCTAAGGGGCTAAGGAGTACTTTGCTCCATGTCTATATATAATTTAGAACATTTCTTGTTGTCAATCTTTAAAAAAAATCCCAGCATGCATGTAAATGAGCTGATATAAGGTTATTCTTTTACATTTATCCGAAACAACCAAGCAAGAATGCAGTTCTTTTCACTGCAGCTGATTTGCATCTCAAAGTGCTTCCTCTTTAATCTTGTATGTGCTACATTTTGCAGCAAGCTTTATGGCCAAAAAAAAAAGTCAAACACTTGCATTCTGCAATATAGTAGAAGCCTTAAGCCTGGCAGTCCCACCTGCTTCATGTTTTAATGTGACACTGATTTGCGTTGGCAGGCCAGACTTGCTAAGTTCTTGAGCAGAAAGCTCGACCAGCTGACAAGGTGAAAATATGTTAGCCACTCAGTGCAGACACAGCTAGTGTGAACCACTCAAACAAAGTGGAGACAAATCCTGGGCCTTCTTACTTAAATAAAACTGTTTAATTTAGCTGCTGTAGATATAGGGCCCTGAGAAGCAGAAATTACTTTTAGATATACATCCATAACAACATCTTCACTCCTCTTCCCATCTGAGGATTCAGGATTCATATATTCTACAGTATATTTTGATGATTCTCTTTAGAGTCATGGTGAAAATACACAACCTTTGTCGATTTAACCTTCCTTGTATAATTTCTCTTCATTGCATCAGTTTTAGAGATTTTTAATGCATTGGGCTTGTTTACAAGTACTCAATACTTATCTGAAAATGATCTTATTAAAGATGCAGCAGTGTTTCCCATTCTCTTGTTCTTTTAATTACTCCTTCCACGACACCAACAACACCTGCCACATAATAATTCACTTTTTATGGATCTGTGTGCTCATTTCCCCACTCTCTGTGTCACTGCTAAATTTAACAGCTGCCAAAGATTACTTTTGTGACTGCTTTTCATTTTTCTTTTTTAGATTCAGTATTTTTATGCATCGTACGTTATTGATGAGCTCGTTGGCAAACACTCTGTAACTGTTACATATTGTGGTGAAACCTCTTTGATTTAATGTGGTCTGGTTTGTGCTGTGGGGTCGGGAACCGGCCATATCATTAACATCAAGCCTCCTCTGCATGAGGCTCATCAGCTGTAGTGAGGACAGGAATGCAGGAGATCATTTTATGGTGTGTGTGTGTGGAATCAGAGACCAGAGGTGTAGGTATGCATAGACGTTTGGACAAGAGAACCAAAAGGAAAAGGGTAAACACTGAAACAGTTAACAACTAAATGAAATAACATGACTGTAATGCAAACAGTTCAGTTCGACAGCTGCAGCAATATTTGTATCAGAACAGTGGCTTGTTTACCAGTCTGTCTGCTCTATGATCGGTTGCACCTATAAATTAGACCAAAGTAAGTAGAATAGACTAAGAACTTTTTCATATTGGATAAAACAGATGTTTGCAAAGACTCACGTGACTCAAGTATTGTGATCATGTTATAACCTGAAGCCTTAAGTGATTCCTACCCGTATGAGATACTAGTATGTAGTATGATAATACTCTGTACTGCTATTATTCTCACCTACTATTTTTTTTTTCTGTTTTCCTAGTATGAATTCAAGGCCAAGAATATCAAGAAGAAGAAGGTCAGCATTGCGGTGTCTGTGGACGGTGTCAAGGTGGCACTGAGGAAGAAACAGAAGGTAACACTCTCCATTACAATCATAAGCTTCAAACCAGAATCTGTAATGCTGACCATGCAAAAAGATGTGCCAGGTTCAAATCTCATCAAAGCTTGGCACAGCTTTGTGCTATGAATCTCATATGGGGCAGCTTTAGCTCAGTGGGTGGAGAGGTCCTCCCTCAATCGGGAAATTAGGATTCGTTCCCAGGGGCTGCCCACTGCTGCCTCATAGTCAGGAAAGAAATTGCATTTCTCAATGTTTTTGCATTTGCATGACTATGTGATCAATAAAGTAAATTCATTATTATTTAAAGACGTTGAGCTTCAGAAAATTAGTAGGAATAAATAGTCAATTTATAGAACATTAGATTATTTATCAGAGCTTGATCATTTCCGTTTGTCTCGTGTGCAGAGAAAAGAATGGGCATGGGACGAGAGCAAGATGATGATCATGCAAGATCCTATATACAGGTCAGTCACACCTCTCAATATCTGACTCCTCAAAATATTCTTGATGTATGTAGGCTTCAACCTCACTTTCTTTGCCACTTGCCTTGACCAGCAGGGGATGAAGCTGTCTGATGTCCAGCCTGTGCCCTATAATCACTCAGCATGTTCTTCTTAGCTTCAGTCAAGGTGATCACAGTAAGGATATTGAAGATAGCACATTCTGGATTCCTCTGAGTGGAAATTATATCCGACTCAGCCTCAGCGGGGATAGCTGAGGTTTTCTTTGTAGGCCAGCTCATGTATTTCATCCTGCAGGACTAATGTGCTTTAATGTCCTGTAGTGCATATGCCAAATGCAGTTACCCTCCTAAGACAGCATGATGAATAATCTATAGCTTCTACATGTACGAGTCGCTAGAGCATGTGTTTGTATATATTAAAGTATGTAATACTTCCACAGGAGGAACTCCTACTCTCAGACTGTACTCATGGTACTTATGTATTTGCCAACATTTGATTCGGGCACAAAGTTTTTATGCCAGAATAAAATGCATTGGAGTTGAGCCTCAGCCCCCTTCATTGATGGAACCTGTCCATCACCAACATGTCTGTCACTGGGATAAACCTGATCTAACTGTAAAGTGTCGGGTCAATTCTACTTGCGAGTGGCTCAGAGCAGAGGGAAGGTTTAGAGAAGAGAGGGCAAGCAAGGATGCTTGGAATGAATCAGAACTATTAAATGTGAGGATTTATTGGTCCATTTGTTTTTTGGCTTCCTTATTTTTCTTTATATAGTCATGCCAAAGGGTTGTATAGAGTTACCCTTCTGAGTACCTCTATGTCATCCGTCCGTCCGTCCATAAGTCACGAGGAATAGTCTACCAGTTGACATAATCAATTTAGTTATTTTCACATTTGAATTTAGGTGATTCATTTTGTAATATTCAGAGGGTCTGGTCTTAAATGGTATATTCTCCTCCTCTAAAACCGCTTGACATAATTTCATGAAATTCCTCAAGTGTTTTGTGGAGCCCCTAAAGATCTGCATTTGAACTTAGCCGATTTTCATCTCATTTTGATCAGTCATTTATGTTAGAGGTTATTGTTATACACATTAGCACACACTGAGTTTTTGAGGGCATGTGGTTCTTTGAAAACGCATTTTTTCGAGTTTCTGACTGTTTGACTCCAGCGTGTGTTTGTGAATTATGTATATATCTGTGGGAGGATCTCATCTGACAACGACACGCAATAAGAGAAAAGGAGTATATAACAGTGAGTGGGCACATTATATGCAAGGATTTATGCTGTTAATAATCCTTTTTCAAGTGATGATGACGATCCCAGCCATCAGATTTTAAAATGAAGGTTCATGGTTCATTTCATAAGAAATGCAGTTACCTGAAGGGTGGATTGTGTTAAATAAAATTCTTTTCATCATGTTTCCAGGATTTTCTATGTGTCACATGATTCCCAGGACTTAAAGATCTTCAGCTACATTGCAAGAGATGGTTCCAATAATTCCTTCAGATGTAATGTCTTCAAGTCGAAGAAAAAGGTACATTAAGGGTCCACACACAACCCTCCTGACTGTAGATACAGGACATTCAGAAGATTACACATCTCCACTGTGAGAAGTAGAGTGGTGGTTAATTATTTTGGGAAATGCTAAATGTCTTCTTCTTGAAGGGTAAGTAGCTTCTGGACATAGTGCTGTCTCGTCAATTTGAAGGCATTCACGGTTGATTTTCCTCTTCTTGTGTTAGCTACTAACTAGCTGCTCTTCGATGTTGTGGGTCGAGCAAAATATTTCGTCAAAATGTCACACCCCTGTCCTGCCTTTCCTTTTTGTGTTTATACAGATGTTCAACAGCTTTTAGGTCGGCTGAACACTTTTGTACACATTAGGGTTCCAGTAACTTAAAGAATGAGTGGCCAACATATAAAAAACCTCCTACCAGCACCGGTGAAGCTCATTGCTTCCTGATAAGACACTTATCATATTTGATGTACAGCCGCAGCAGGAATCTACTCAGGGACTTTTGAAAAAGTCTCCCTGATCTCCGTCACCAATTAAACTGACCCTATATGTCTGTCCAGCTCCTGCTTCCTGTCCTCCTGTACTGTCATATGACAACTTGAATGAACATATTGCCTGAAATGTTGAACCAAAATTACAGATTCACCGTTGGATAACTTTTTCTGGGGAATAGGCTTCATGCACAGAAATGCTACTTCTTTACAGTTCATCAACCCAAGAAGTTAATTAAACTGTCAGTAACTAAGTAATCAAGGTTCATCCATCAAAGAGGAAGAAGAGATAAAAATGTTCCGATTTCCTGTGGACTTTTTCCTCTGAACAGCCAATTAACTGTCTGAACAGCCAATTAACTGTCATTAACTGTCATGTCTGAACAGGTCATCATGTTCCAAAAACAACCGAAGAAGCCAAAAATACTTAAATATAATCAAATTTTCTTATGTTAACAGGAAAAACTGTATTTAGAGGGGTAAACCAGTTTTGCTTGACTAGAAGACATTTATAACTAGAATTAAAGTAATTTAAAATTAGCCCAAATATACGAACATTTAATCAAGTTGTCGACATTACAAGCCGTGAAAACTCTTATTCTTATTATTTGAGACGGACTAACTTAAATAATAGAGTTTCAGTCTCTGGTTGAGCTGATTCTAAGAATCTATAATGCGGGAATATCTTATTAAGTCACAGTTAGATGTATTTCTATACTCTTATCTCAAAATTAGAATACTTTCTTATGCAAAACATGATAGACAATATATATATATATATTTTTTAACTATCTTAATATCCTTTCTTCGGGACTGCTGACCAGTCCCTGAACAGACCTCAGCTCTGTTCAGCTAAGGTCAGGAGGTGTGAGGACTGTAGGACATGATTGAATGCAGACATGAAGTGTCTTTTGGAAGCACTCCATCTCCAGCTACCTGTTACCCAATTATTGTTTTTTTGTTCTTTGACATTTTACTTTCTTAATTATGTCGGATCAGTTAATCAATTTTAGTTTGAAGTGTTATCTTAAATTAAATTACTGCTGGCTCAGTTAATATCCGGTGCCGTAGCACAGCAGTGAATACAGAATAGATGCACTCAACAACAGACAGCAACATATTTAAGAGAGGCTTCTCTCTTCCTCTCCTCAGTCTGTTGTCTCTGCTCAGATGTCTGTTATCATCAATCGACTGTAATGAGCATTGTCCCACAGTAGGGATATTATTAGCTTCTGATTCTGAATCGCTTGCAATTAAAGCACCACGGCATGTTTAAAATCCAGCAAAGACTATGTAGTGAAAAGTCTCATATGATTCCTTTATTGTTGCATGTTTCCCCTCTAAACATCGACTTTGCAGCTGAAACTGTCCCTGCCATTCTCTCTAAGTCTCCCGTTCTGTCCGTCCCCGTCAGACGCAGGCCATGCGTATTGTGAGAACCGTAGGTCAGGCCTTTGAAGTGTGCCATAAGCTCAGTCTGCAGCACGCTGAGCAGGATGCAGACGGTGAGGCGGATGGAGAGAGTGACAAGTCCATGGAGGAGCCAAGCAGTCATGGTGAGGCTTACCTGACAGGATTTACTGTTATCGGTTATGCACAGTGTTGCCTTTGCAGGATACGTTCAAATACAAGAAGAAGAGACTGACCAAAATGTCTCCCTCAGCCCTGATACGTCATTATTAGGAGACCGTTGGACAAACCAATATTAATATGCATTTAAAAACTAAAAACTTAGTGGTGAGACTCAGGGGTGGAATTGAGCTATCTGTCTTCGAACCAATCAGTTAGAGTTGTGGCCGTGATATGGGGTGAGAACAAAGAATGGTCACCACAGAGAGAGAGAGGATTATGCTTCAGCTAGAGGAGCACATTATTAAGATTTAGTTTTAAATAAATCTGTCAACACACTAATACTCACAAATAATCTGGAATAATGTGCCCATTTGACATCACCAATACCCAGTAATCACCATCACAATCACCATCACCAATTATGACCCAGTAATTGCAGCTTACATTTTCACCGGGTCATTTCAACACATTGACTATGGAAAATCCTCCAGTGTGTGGAGCAGCAAGTTTCACTTTGTGAAGACTCTCGATGAAGGTTTAGATAAAAGCAAAGTTGTTTGCACATGTTGCAGTGACATGCTGCCTTTCCTCAGAGTCTACTTCGATAGTGCACCCAATACAACCACGGCCACAGGGAGTGGACGAGTGGAAGAGACGCCGTGTATAGCTGACATCATACAGAGGGTAATTACAGTGACTCTGTGTGAGCAAGTCTGATGTTGCTTTAGCCGAATGCCATAAAAAAGTCAGGAGAAGGGGAAATTATGGCTCTAAAATTTTTGGAGATGAAGCTTCCTCTAGGGTCAGCCAAATAGAGTCGACCTTTCCCAAATTAATCCAGTTCTTCCTAACACTGGGGTCTACGTAGGTATAAGATATGAAAATGATCCATGAAATTGTTTTTGAGTTGTGTCTGAAAAATAGTGTTTCTTTCATTAAAAGCTCCCACTAGTGCGTAAAATATGAAATATTGAGGTAATATATGATATAGACAAAATACAATTCATATAAACCAAATTTGGACTAAAGTGGATGCAGGTTTGAGAAATTATGACTCGAAAAATTTATGGAGATAAAGCTCCCTCTTGTGTCAGCCTTGTACAACCGACCTTTCCCAAAATCACTCCACTTCTTCCTCACACTAAAGTCTATATGGGTATAAAATTTGAAAATGATCCATGTCACTCCTTTTTTAATAATTGCGTTAACACGAAGGACCTCCAGAGGATATGCGGATTATATCCCCAAAATGTTGGGGATGTAATAATAGTAACTTGGTGAAGAGTATCCAACACTCTAATTACGAAATCATCAGAACTATGCTGAGATGTTATTCGCTAATAATTTGATCCTCTCAATCTATTTGCCATGTATTCTTTTACTTCCAACACTACACATTAATTTGATCTAACACCTCCTAAAATTTAATATAAGTCAACATAGATGTCTCAAACTTAATTTACTGTCATTAATTTGATTATCGTTTATTTGAATGACAACTTTAATATTAAACCATCTCCCGGTTAGTAGAGTAAAAGAGATATTTTTGAAGAGAAAAAAAATTGCATTAATTGATCTAATAAGAGTCTTTATTAGTCATTTTTGTCACATAACGGCCATCTTTTTCCTCTTCAGACTTGACATCTGCCTCGTTTAGTTTGATTACACGCCTCCTTACGGCTTAACTGGAACCATCAAGCCTCACTAGCTCATTAATTAACAGTACAGTACACACAGTACATGTGGTCTTACACTCTAATGAAACATATTTGTGCAGCCAAACCTGAATTGAGTGTTGTCTGAGGCTTCATGGTGCGTTTATTTTTCATGTGGGATGGAGGGTAATAATGGGAAAGAATCTTTTCATTACAACTATCGTTGAGCTTCACAAGGGTGGTATTTCCGATGGAACCAGTAATGAGTGTAAGTTGGATGGTGAATGAATACTGAGCTATAATTATGTAACAGTTAGAGGGGTAAAATACTGTGTCTGCTTATTTTATCATGGAATGTTGGATGTATTTAAATGGAGGCAGCCATGTGTATCATATCTTTAAGCAGAATATTATTTTCATTGTATAAGAACCTTACTTTTTAATTTAAATAAATAATTGGAAATGTTTCTAATCATGCTTTTTCACTTCTTTTTTTTTCAAGATTAACCATACACATCAACCTCCATTGCGTACTGGGTTTACTGTCCCTAGATTATTTTACAATAATGAATTATGTGAAATTATGTAAGAAGTTCATAGTTCTTAGTTCTGGTAAGAACTTTTAGAACTGTATACAGGTTTTTATTTTTGTTGATCTGCTATATAAACGCCTATAAACATCTATCGCAAGTGTGTCCGTCTTGGAAGAGGGACCCCTCCTCCGTGTCTCTTCCTGAGGTTACTAACATTTTCTCCCTGTAAAAAGGTTTTTTTGGGGAGTTGTTCCTTACCGGGACCGAAAGTCTAAGGGTCTAAGGATAGAGGATGATGCATCAGGTACAGATTGTAAAGCCCATCGAGGTCATTTGTGATTTTGGGCCTAACAAATAAAATGTACTTGCAGCAAATACATTTATGGGAATGCAGCAAACCATAGGAGTTAACATTAATGTTTGTTTGAGAGAAGACTGATACTGCTCTTTTGTCTTCATGACTACAGACAGTGATTTGGTGAGTTTAACAAGAGTAAAAATACTGAATGTGGACACATCAGTGTCTTTAAGTTACCGTAAGACACTGAATATGGCATCCTTTAAATGCAAAAGATGACAAATTCTAAAGGTAATGGTATTGATTTTCGTCACAGGTAGTAAACTGACAGGGGCAGAGCAAGGGGAGGAAGAGGAGGACAGCAAATATCTAGGACGACAAGGAGAAGAAGATCCTTCATATCTCGCTGCAATGAGTGAAAAGGCAGTCGGTGAAATTCTGCAGAGTCTGGCTGATCTGAACGTTGTCAAAGCAGGACAGACCATCATCGTAAGATTCCGAAGGACACTCACACACACTCACACACACACACACACACACACACACACACACACACGCTCACTACTGTAGTATTTATTTGCATTAAGTAATAAGTAGACTTGTTGTACTAAAGGTTTTAGAATTTTCAACATTCCTGGTCTAAAGGTCAAAACAGGATTGAATGGCAATAAATAAGAAAGATGCTTAATAGTCAAATCAAAAAATTGATTCTTCTCATGTTTAAGTTCAAGTTTTTAATGATACAGCTAAAATTGAATTGGACATTGGTCAAAATGGTAGAGTTTGGGTTCATATCCCCTTTGGAAAACATCACCTCCATGACAAAGTCTTCAGACAAACAGGAAATGGTTTGTCCTTCAACCCAACGTTTAAGCCAGAGGGCCACCTACCTGATTTGGGGTCTGCTGGAGGTTTATGCTTCAAAGGCAGTATTACTCGCCACCCTCAGCATGTTCCCACTCATGGGAATTGTTGAGTCTATTAAAGAGTATGATCTTCAACTGCTGTTTTTGGAAAGTGCTATGAGATAACTTTTGTTGTGATTTGGCGCTATATAAAGCTGACTTGACTTTATAGACGCTGGGTGGTGGAGTGGTGGTTAGGACTGTGGCCTCACAGCAAGAACATTCTCGGCTGATCTCCTCCTCAGACCAGAGACGCCTGTCTGGGGCCTTTTTGATTTGTCTTTGCATGTCCTCCTCATGTGTGCGTGGGTTCCCACAAGTCATTCCAGCCTCCTACAGAACAGAAACATGTAATATCGTTGAATTTGTGTCTCTAAATTGTCTGCAGTAGCATTTAAGGTCTGGCTTTGTGTGTCAGCCCTGTGTCCGACTTCTCACTCCGTGTCAGCTGGGCTGGGCTCCAGCTCATTCTGCAGGATAAGCAGTTACAAAAAAATGGATGAACATGTGACTCACTGTTCGCGAATGAGTGAATTCAGTGTTTATTTAAAAATATCAAAGAATGTGTTTCAGCCAGAAGGGTGAAGGCCTTTGAAAGGAAATTACTGGATCTGAAACATTAAAAAAAGTTTCTAAGTGGGTCATAGATGTTGCTTAATTTAGAGGCAAATGGTGACATTTATGTAATATACTGGGCCCCTTCAGACCTACTGGACCAGCATTTTCAGACAAATACCAAACATTCCCAGCACACTCATTTAGGTGGTAAGATCCCTGCCTCATTTCTTATTTTTAAAAATAACAATTTTCATCATCCAACTACACAGCAGATTAAAAGATTCTTTCAGTTCATCCTTAAGGGTTTCAAAGTCTCTGTGTCCAATACTCCAGCTTTTCCCGTTGTTATATTTCTTGTCAGGGTCAGTGACCAGTGAAACAATAAATGTTCCCCTTAGTTACCAACTGGTGAAGTAGCAGCAACACACTTAATGATTATATCTCTTTTTATCCTATCCATACTCCTCCATGCTCCGTAGACGCAGCCTCTGCTCGGAGTCATTGCTTCGGCTTTAGTCCTGTTTCTTATGCCATTATCTTGGCATGGCGCTGCTAAATGGTTCATTGAACCCAGGAAGGACAAGATAGTGCTGTGTCATCAGCATCTCTCCAAACTGACACCGGTGTGGGTCTTACATGGGTTATCGTTTTTACTCCATGTTAAATATGGAGCAGTAAAGACAAGAACCAAATGCACAACTGGACACACTGTTCTTGCTCTGTTAAAATAAGGATCCTGACTGAAAAGAACGAGCACTGTCCTTAGTTCACTCTGAACAGGCCTTAATCCGGAATAGTATAGCACATACCCAATATTAATTACTCTACTATGTCAAAACTTTGGAATCAAGTTCAGAAACTCTGGAGGTACGGGTCTTAACAAACAACAAGGATCATTATAAATTGGCACATGAAGGTAGGGGGAGACAGACTAAAAACAATAGGAGGCGGGGTTAACAGAGCACAGGAGGAACAACTAGAGGAGGTATCAGTGGAGACAATTAGGGAGAAAAAAAGATGCAAAAGTTTCTTAATTAAAGCACAAGCTGGACTAGCGGTGTAGGATCGATGACTGGAAGAGTTTAGGACCTTCTGAAGTTAGGAACTTAGATTCATCCTCAATGATCTGTGCAGGGAAATTAAGACGCAAACCTGCAGGCTTCGCTGTGTCTTGATTTGCTCTGTTGCTCTTTAGATTTGGTACCAGGGTGAGAGAAGTAAATGCTGCTGTTCTCATGCTGCTAAAAACGTGACAGAGCGGGGAACCTGAATATCCCTGCTTGCTGTGAAAAGGGGACACCTAATCCCAAAACCCCAGTCTGTTCCCTTTGATTTCTGAGAAGCATCACCATAATCCGGTTGGGGGGGTTCATGGGCATCTGCTCTATGGAGATAAGCAAGAAGCGAGAGAGGGACTGAAAGTGACTAAAGAATGAATAGTGAGAGATGAGACAGTTGAGGAAAAATTTGTAATATTGCTTCTAACAAGTTTGTTAATTAGCAATTTAAGATTTTAGCTTTTTACTTTGAACCTGAAGTGGGAACTTCATCAGACTCAGAGTTTTGTACACTTTAAGAAAGTCGTACTTAAACATGAATGAAACCTGTCTTTGTTCTAACTTGAAACTTTTAGCTTAAAAAACATTTAAGTCAAAGTTAAATGAAAATCAGCGCATTGTTGCCAGTTGTAATCAAATATATATATATATAAAAAAATATCATCTTGTGTTGATTAGTTGGAGCAGTTGATCAAAAATAGAATTACATAGTGCCAATTAAATGTTGCTAATGTTAATAGAATAAGTGATGATATATTGAGTGAGAAGCTGAATATGTTATATGGTGTGTTATTACGCCCTCTAGTGGTCTAATCTAAGAGCTACAGCAGACAGGAGTGGGTTGTTTTACAGGTCTATGTGAATTTATCACTGATGACATCCCATAGTTCTAGGAGAGGATGCAGTGTGGTAAAAAGTTATTCCAATTTCTAAAAAGGAACATTTTTTTCTTCCAGAGATCATCAAAAAGTAATCTAAGGGTCATAATCCCACTCTCAGATCCTAGTTTTGCTAATTGCATTCATCTGGTGGGCAGTATCTAAAAATAGCTTCTCTTATGTTGCCAGGATGATAAACAGGTAGCACCCAAGGGTGTTGTGGGTCATGTGTTACAAAAACTATTGTCAGAAGAATTACACTCAACATTTCACCAGTACTGTTTATACCATGATTTTCCTTCCATCTATAACATGTTTTTCTCTGTGTGTTTGTTGGCGGTCAGGACCTCGACAGAAGGTCGCTCTTCACTGTCACATCCCAGGGGGTGACTCCCAGCAGCCCTTGCTCTCAGTCTCTCACTCCGCTGGCATCACAGCACTTCCTGCAGCTTCTTCAGCAGCAGTTGCAGCAGCAACAACAGCACACACAGGTCGCTGTTGCACAGGTGAGAAAACGCTGCTTGTGGCTCTGCACCTTCATCCTAATGTGCTACAAGTGTTTTCATCACTCTTGGAAGAGATTTTTAATCTCAATAAGGAGTATCCTTGCAAAATAAAGGTTATAAAAAATCTGATTAGATCCACAGGAAGTAATATTCTTCTTAAACTTAATAGTCTTCCATCTGTGACAGTGTTTTATATTATGTGTATGGCTTTTCTTTTTCTTTTTTTCCTTTAATTTCTCATATTTAAGTCCATTATTTGTGTCTTTGATCCTTTATGGGATTGTTCAAGGTTTTTTTTAAATCAACAAGATAATTATTTCATTCATTCTGAATATCAAGGGCAGAATGTTTATTCCGTTAGTGCAGTATCTAGTCTGAAAAAAAAGGTAATAAGGTAATAAATATAAAGGAAGGGTTGAGCACGACCATCCACTGGGAGCTGCAGAGCAGGGCGTTAATACTCTACTCTGTTACATCTACTCTGTTACATCTACTCTTCAAACACAGATTTATATTTATTTAGAGGAGGTATCTTTTTTTTGGAATTTTTAGGATTATTGATTATTCCCTTTGTCTGTGAACTGTCAATAAATGCGCTTCAGTACTTCCAGATTCCCAAAATGATGTGTTCACACGTCTATTTCTGTCAGAACTAAAGTATTGCATTTTAAAATGCTCACTTTAAAGAGTGTATGAGAAAGAGCAGCAGACTCTTCTTGAGTTCCACTCAAGTTCTATTTTTACTTTAAACTAGTTTTACTGCACCCAATTATAACCCTATCACGCATCCAAGAAGAATTGTTTGGAAAAATCCTCTAGCCCAATTGAGTGTAACCTAAGTTGTTGGAAGCGATTATCTTCATTTAGTCGATCATTTCTCCACCAAAAGCTGTTATTCCCATTCAGGCTTACGACTGATGCTCCCCCACTAGGAGGCAGCACCAATTCAGTAACAGAGAGACACTCAGTGCTGCATGATTTAATACAAACAAGTGCTGAAGTAAGCCGCATTTTAGCAAAGCATCTGAAATCATCAGAGAAACTGCAACACAAATACATATTTGCTTAAGTAAGTCAAGTCAGCTGTGATTGATTCTGCTGTCAGTGCAAAATCGCCCTGCCAGTTAATGATTCACCTAAATAACCACCCCATCATTACTTTGGAGGCAAGAGGAAATAAAAATACAGATAAAGACTTTAATGCACCAACGAATCGAATCAGAAATGATAACACGCGCACAAACCAAAACGCCTCGCCCATTTTTTCCACTCCAGGTGCAGCTGCTGAAGGATCAGATGGCGGCGGAGACCGCCGCTCGCATGGAGGCTCAGGCCCGTGTCCACCAGCTGCTGCTGCAAAACAGGGACTTGCTGCAGCACCTGACGCTGCTGGTGCAGCAGCTGAAGGAGATGGAGGCCAGCTGCCCAAAACCAAAACAAACAGAACAGCCACAACAGGAGCCTCGAGCTAATGGGCGCAGTAAGTGACGGGAGCAGTGACACGTGGGCGCGGTGTAATCGTTTTAGATGTCAGGTCAGGTTTCCCATGTGCAGCTGATCGTGTCATTGCTCACTCCCCTGTTGGCAAGGGGATGGTCTAGTCATTCGTGACACACGCCATGGTGTCTCTTTGGCCTCCTGCCTGGAAACATTGTCTGGTGTGTTTGATGGGGCAGAAGCCCTGACGTCAGGGATTGAACCCCATCACTAGTGCTTTTCTCTTTGCTCCGACCGGGTATCCTGTGAGTAAGGATTTACACTATTATCTCAGCTGAGGAGAAAAAAAACGCTTCTCTTGATTTCTAGTTTTTCTCAATCATTGAATGAAAGGACACTCTTAAGTCACGGAGAATGAGAAGTAATGCAGGAGCAGTTTTAATGATAAAAAGAGAGGAGGGAAGGGAACGAGAGGAGGGAAGGGAACGAGTGCATAGCGTGGCACAAACTCATTTTAAAAGAACATCTATGAAATTACAGTTTACCATCTTTCAATTTTAACAGAACACTCATAATCATTCCCTTGTTTTGTTTATTGAATCCTCTCATTACAGCGTCTAATTAATAACATTTTTTTAAACCACAGGATAAAAGAGCCGCATTTATTGCTGCTTTCTCATTCTGTGTTCCAATTTCTTATTAAGATGCTTCAGCAGTTACCTGGATGGACTTGGACAGACAGTCGCAGCTGTCTGTCCAGGTTCGGTGGACTGGATGTGGTGGTGGAGCCATGTTTTTTTTGGTTTTTTATTTACCGTGTTAGAGATTTTTTACCATCTCCTTATCTTCCAAATTGAAGAAACTGTCCACTCCAAGATGTTTTGAAAAATGTGGCCACAGCGATGCTGAGCAGTTTGACTTTAGCAGTAAATGATCCGTTTTGTTCACATCTATAGATGCTCATCAGAATGTTAAGCTCCTTAAGAGATAAACTGTCAGTCGGGTAAAAGCCAATTATGTTCTCCACTGCAGAATAAGTGCAACCAGACAATTTCTCAACGACTGGCAGTCAAATATTACGTATTACGTATAAAAAAAAAGGAGAAAATAGGGACAGAAATGCAACCTTTTTTGTTTCACCCAGCTGTTTTTATAGAGATTTATCAAAGCAAGCAGCAGTTAAGCCAAATAACTGCCATCAGCTGATTATATTATACTTGTGACGGACATAGTTTTATAGTTTCATATTATGATTTATCTTCCTGAACAGAGATTTAGGAAGGGTATGGACCACGAGGTTAGCGAGTTAGTTGGTGATAGGGTAGTCCATTCCAGGTCAGGCAGAGGCAGCAGTTAATACTGGATATATTGTTTGCTCAGTTCAAGTTAGAAACTTGCGTTAATGAAGACTGCTGAAAAATATGAAGGTTGACAAAGCATTTTAAACGGCAACATAATCGGGATATTCATTAGGTTGCAGCAGTGATGGGTTGCTCATTTTCCGCAGCCCATCACTGCACCAGCGCTGACAGCCTAGCCTGCCCGGTCCCAGTTTTACAATAAGACATTGTAATGATATTCAGGGATTTACACCTCCCTGATTTGTGTGTCTAAACAGCAATATTTCCTAACTTAACTATGAGCAGATTATATAATCACAACCTATTAAAAAACAATTAATCAGCATTATATCATTCCCACACGTTACCACATAAGGAGGATTTTTGGAAGAAGTTTTTAACAATAACAGTTTAAATAATAATGAATACTCAAATTATCTCTCTCTCTCTCGCTCAAGAAAAAGTTGCATTGTCGTGAGTTCATAATGCAGTTTCGCTATTTTGGAAATTAAGCAAAACGTTTCATGCTTATGTTTATCATGCTAATTCCTTTGATAGAATTTTTCCTATCTTGTTATGAGTCTATCAGTAAAATAGTATTTATATCCCAGAGTATAGGAAGGAATAGCGAGGAAGAACTGGATGGATTTTTGGGAAAGGTCAGCTACATATTTCCACCACTAGATGGAGATTTATCTCTAAACTGGTGCATTTAATTGAACTCAAAGAGGTTTATTTGTGGCTATTGTGTTTTTACTCTAGTAGTTCAGTTCATATTTTACTCACTAGGGTTTGTTTTTTTAGCAAGAAAAACGGCGTTTTTTTTACCATTACTTTTCAACTATACGTCATATTATGTCCAAAATGGCTCATATGAATATACACAAGGAGATCTTTCTTGTTTTATTACTGCACTCAGAAAAAATATTGATCTGTATTGATCTTCATTATTGACTCACTGCAGGATCTTAACATAACATGACTTCATGACTTCATAGAATTTGTTAGGTGAGGTCAATATGGACTGTCTGACATTTTTAATGAGTCACAAGTAATTTAAGGAGTTCAATCTAGGGGTTTGCTTGTACAATGCAGGGGCTCTGGGGCTTATCTTCTAATATTAAATTGTTTGGGCTCCCTTCAAACAGCACTTGTTGGTTTGTCCTCTGTTCTTCTTGCCTACCGCAGATGCTCCAGAATCCTCAGGCAGCTCAGGTTCCACTTCGGCAAAATCTCTCTCTCTGAATCTGAAGAACCACTACAGCCAGACTCTGAATGAACTCATTACCTCCACACCTGCATGGCCCCTCCAAAACTCCACCCTCTCTCCCAACAAAGTGGACTGCGCTGAGTCCTACCTGAACCTGCTCAATCTGGAGAGCCGAGGCAAACCGAGCGCATCGCTCAATGGGCACCTGGATGCCTTCATCACGGTCAACGGCACGGCAGATGTCGAGGAGAGCGCGTGCAATGAGATCGTCCCCTACACCTTCAGGAACTCTGCCAGCATGGATGAAAAGTAAGACAAGTCTTTATTACAGAGAGAGAAATAAAATCATGAATTCACCGAAAACAGAGATGCACACATTTGATTTCTGGCAGAGAGTTCCTGCACTCATGTCTCTCTTTTGACCTGTTTATCAACATATTCTTTTAATATAGGGAACATATGTGTCTGTTAATGAGTAGAACAGATCACAAGTCACTGTTCCAGGGGTACAAGAAGCACATTGATGACACATTTTGGCTGTCAACATTATACGATACCGGCAAGTTCAGTTTGTAGAAGTGGATTAATTTACCCACTGTCTTCAGTTTTCCAGATTTCAAACAACTACCGCACAAATTGAAATTTGAGATTTGATCCAAATGTAAAGTGCATTATAAATTAAATGTATTATTATTATTAAATCAAATCTTTATTCAGAATTGAACCGGACTACATCTTCTTTGATGATGGACCCCAGTTTGTGTCCTCACTGTTCTGAGAACTCTGGGAAAATGGACTGTAATTCCCAATCTTACCACTGCAGATCATCGTCAGACTATTACGTATAACTGAGAAACTGAGAAAACTAATGGGATCAATATGTTCAACAGTTTAAATACTCTTTCTGGAGCCCCCACCCCCTTTCTTCACCTGTTCAGGTGAGAATGAGCTTCTCTGCCGCACTCACAAAATATATTGATATGTAATGCAATAGGTAGGATAATTTTGTAACTCCTTTTTAAAATGATCTGGGTGATAATCCTGCAACTGGTTTTGGAACTACAAAAATGCAAAGGATGCTTTTTTTGATTTAAACCAGAAAAATCACGTTATTGTAAAATAACTGAGGTAGCTATTGGCTAAAAGTTGAGGCTAGTTCTTCTTTCATGAAAATTTTTTCATGTAATTCACTTGTCTCTGCTGTAGATCTTCAATCTGATCATTGGTTAGCAAATATAGAACAGTGGGTCAAATGGGAAGCTTTCCTAGTTTTTCCTTTGCATTGGCCTGCACCCTCCTGGGGAGGCACTACTACTGCCACTACTACTGCCTACTACCACGACCACTGCTACTTCGCGTTTTAAAAATAAAGTAAAAAGCCTGGGAACAGGTGGCTTGTCTATTTTTGACGAAAATAACCTGTGATGTCTTGTTTACCCCGGAAAAACCGTGTCTGCCAAACTCGATCTTACCTTTGAGCTGCTACCAGGGGAGACTGCAGCAGTTGTCTGGACAATGAGAGCCCATTTAAAAGCCATTCCCCGTGTGTTTTTACAGTGAAAAAAAAGCTTTAACGGTTCGGTTTGGCAAATTTTTGTTACCTTTGGATTGTATCAGACTATCTGTGTCCACCTGACTCCAATATTTGTGCTAAGCTAAGTACCTGCAGGCTGCAGCCTTACATTTAATGATACATGAAAGCGAAATCAGACTTCTCTTCTACCTCTCAGAACATCCCAAACTACGACTTTTAATTTCTATGTTGTAGCAGTCGGTTTGTGTTTGAAGTATCCAGGCTATTTCTTTTAGCTTTTAGTTTTAATAGTGGAGAACAGCTCGACTCAGCAGAAACAGCCTCCAGCTAATTAAATTGCGACTATTTTCATTGGATTATGGAACAAAGAGAGGGAAAGAGCGAGGGAATCAGAGACGCCTGTGACAGAGGGTGAGATTTAAGGGTAAAAAGAAAACCGCTTCAGCTTTGACTCCACCCCCGTGTCTCTATGTCATGAAATAACTCGCACTGAGAAGCCATGAGAGCACATTCGAGAGAGTTAAGTCTTACATGGAATAAAATGAATGTTTTTGCAGGAATGTTTCAAGTTGTATTTTTCGCTCTTGCTTTCTGTCTATTCAGGCGCCTTAATATGAGAGAAGTATTTAAAAATGTATTTCTCATCCAATTAATGACCGTGTGACATGACTGTGAACATCAGATCAAATGTATGTAGTTTTGCATCTACACATGGACTGAAATACTGGCATGATCAGCTAACACCAGAAGCATTAGGAAACAAAACACAGATTGCCTGCTGTTCACAAGCAAATCGTGACCAGCTGACAAAGTGTTTGTCATCCTCCGGAGCAGATTATCATGCAAACATTCGCCACTAGTGCGTCCAGTTAGGTTTAAGTACCATGGCTCATCCCACAAATATGTTGTTGGGTTGTTGTTGCTTTTTGTTGTTGTTGCTTTTATTTTTCCTGCAGATGACTTAATGTGTACATGCCGTTTTAAGGACAGATTGGTCCACATTGAAGGGAGATACAGTCCTCTGTAATAATGAATGTGGACCATCAGGATAACCAGTCTGATCAGAGATAAAACTGAAACTGAACAAAGTGTCTTGTGAAGTGAATGTGGCCTTCATGTCTCAGGGCTAAAGGCACGCAGCTGAGGAACACACCAGCAGCCCTTACCTTCAGCATGCACATGGAGCTGCACCATGTAATTAGTTCTTAATGAGTTTCATGATGAGCTTTTATTCTCCCTAAGGACATCATAAAGCCCAGCTACAGGACAGAAAAACATTTATTATAAAAGATAAAGCTGGATAGGCTTGTTTTATTCCTCTCCTTCCCTCTCTTATCCTCTGACTTCATTTGCCTTGTTCTTGGTGTTCCCATTTCTCCATCTCTCTCCAGTCCACGGTGAAATCCCATAGAAGAGTGTTAAAGTCCACTTCAAAACAGAAAAGGATAAAAAATAAGGAATTGGAATTAACTCGTTGTGTAGCTTGTATTTTCAGCATACTTTCAGAGATTGGAATTTTGGATGTCGGCTTCATTTTTAGAGTGTGTATACAGGTGTTTAGAGTGTGTGTGAGTGTGTGTTTGTGTTTGCCTGAGCTTAGCTCCCTGCAGCCAGACTCCAATCGTGTGGTTTCCTACACAGTCTCCCAGCCAATAGCACCTTCCTTTCCTCCACAACCTGAAAATCTATCCATGGCATATGTCATGTTTCTTTTTTCATTTGCATGTGATGAGAAAAATCCAATGAAAGAAAAAGGGAAACTTCATATCCTTTCCAATGAGTGACATATTGCTGTTTCCATCTGAACTGTGTATTTTGGACCAAACTGAAAACCCCCAATTTCCCGCTGTTTGCAGTGATGTAACAACTAGCATCTATTTTTGTGTGCCTCTTTTGCATCTGAATTTTTATATTTTTTGTCTTAAAGGTTAAAAAAAGATGTAGCAGAAATACATCACCCAAGACAATGTTTGTGCTTTTCTGTCCATATTTTCTGTCCATTTTCTATTGACATGCGTCTGCCTTGTTTTCCTTGCATCAAGTGTTTGCATGTGGCAATCATGGAATTTGATGCTGGGTTAATCCAAACTTTCATGTAACATAATTGAAGTGAGCTTCTTTCTGCGCAGAGAAAAAAACAGCAGTGATTCGTTTTTATTCCGCATAGAAAAATGAATCAGTCATTATTACAAAGAAAGGATGTAAATATGACCCTAGTTTGTATGAATTGGTCAGGATGAGCAGCTTATATGTCTTGTGAATTTTGAGGGAATTTTGGAAATTCCTCCTTCATGACAAACCCCTTTTATTGTACATTTGGTACAGTCCTCCTGTGGCATACCTAACCCACCACACAGCAAATTATATTGCTTCCATTTGCTTTTGTTTTCTTGATTTTGCCCACTGAATCGATGTGGACTGCTTGAGTGGCATAACTTTATGTTCTGTGAACTAGCAGACAGGTCTACCATCTCCCCTCCATTCTCCTCTCATTCTCCCCCCTGCTTTTCATCCAGAGTGATGGAAAGCGTTCACCTTGTGTTACTACCACACTCTAGCTTTCTAACACATAGGCGTTATCGCCCAACCGGGACTAAAACCACGTGTGCCCTCCAGCTGGCCAACTGATTCCGGTACAGCATGATCCCTGCACATGTTGGAACACCAAACCGACATTATACATAACCATGTAATAACTCCCACTTTACACAACAAAGGGAGAAATCAGAGAAGGATCCAAACAGGAAGTAATACTACTCTTTAACTATACATTGTGGGTATAACATTTAAATGTGTCATCTGCAACCTTTTGCATCATCAACCTCTGTATCTTACAGACACGAAAACAAGCTTACTATAACCATGCGTACGGTTCTGTGAGGCTGCAGATACACACCACCCTGCTCTGGGCCAAAATAACAATACAAAATCTCTGTTTATAGGACAGACTGGATTCTGGAAAAGATCGTTTGGATGTTGGATGACTAGTGGAAGCTTTCTCTCCAAATGTTTTCGTCTATAATTTCTCATCCATAGATCCGATTTAGCCCAAATTTGGTACTTATGAATCGACTTGAGGAGATCTAGATTGTAAATATCATAATTTTCTCTAATGGTTTATATTTTACTGTCTTTGGGCGCTGGGTTGCTCGTTTGTTGTTGTTTTTTTATAAAAGCTATTTTTGGACAAAGCTTCCTATTGCTTGTCCAATTTGGTTCAATTTAGTTTAATCTACTCTACGAGATCGATCTTGTTTTCATCATATTTTATCAATATTTTAATCTACTAGTTCTAATAATTTCAAGCTTTTCTTTTTTTTTTTGGAATGGAAATGACTTTACATTTCATTTGAGGGGTCAATCAGGGGGATTGTTTATACAACACAGGGGATTTGGGGCTTTTCGGGGATAACCCTTGCTGTTGGGGATCACAGCATAGATGATAATATTAATTATGTTCACCCTTATTAGGGCTTCTAACTAAATGTACTAAACAACAGCAGCAGGTCAAATGATCATGCTTAGTGCAGCTAAGGCTAATTGAATTTCGTCAATTTTGTGGGTACATTACAGAGGTGGCTGGTGAGTTTTAAGATTTCAGATGGACGGACAGAAAACTTTTTTTTTTTAACTATACTAGGCATTTATTCCTGATATTTATGATCAAATAGATGTTTTTACAACAAATGTTAAAAATTCTTGTCAGCTGTAACTTGACAAACACATGTAATCAACTTTTATGGTTTGGCCTCTGCAAATGCACCAAGTGATTTTATGTCTGCCGTTACCAAGTAGTTTTGCAGTTAATGTTAAGTGCTCTTACCTTGAAAGAATAGGGCGCAAGTTGAGTTGGCTAATGTATCTTGAGTGTTCTGCTTTGATGAGAAAAATTAGTACGAGCAGTTTTCTCATGTTGAGCTACATCAGCTGCCATTTTTATTATTTTTAAAGTAAAAGCATGAATCGTAAAGTGTCGACTACATGCACACACACACACACACACACGTAAATGAATAAATTAGAAAAAAACTGTTCCAAACCCATCTTCACTGGTGACCTTTTCAAGGCTTTTAGCTAACTGCTTGAAGCTTTTCTTTAGAAAGCAGTTCACAGTGAATCAATCTCCACTTTACCACCAGTATGTCGCGCTCAAGTGTCCCTCAGTTGTAGAAAAAATAGGAACTGTGGCAATTCTCATTTGACCAGCATAATGTCAATATTGTATTCTGGTTCTGGAGCTCGTCTTCTCTTTAAGCATCATTCCGGTATTTTGGTCAATAGTTGATCAGCATGAGAAACAAAAAGCTCATTCATATACATGAAAGAAGAAGTAGTAGAAGATCCCACCTTTTAGAGGAGGAAAGCGAAATCTGTCTGTCATTTTATAAATGATACAGAGATCTGGTAATGATTTACCTTTGATCTCCCTCTTGCCTTTCAAAAACAGGAGGACCATCCTTCTCTGCCTCTAGGGACCAGCCTTCTCTGGTACAAAATTAACAACAACAACAACAATGTATAAGTCCCTCCATCTATTTTCTTCGGTTATCCGTGGTTGGGATTAAGTGGCTAAGAAGAGTATTCCAGGCATTCCTCTCGCCAGCAACTTTCTTCAGGTCGTTCCAGGCGATCCTGAGGCGTTCCCAGGCCAGAAGAGATGTAATCCATCCAACAAGTATTCGGTTTACACTGGCATCTCCTTTCAGTTAAATCTATATGGAAAACCTCCAAAGGGAGGCGCCCTTGAGGTTTCATTATCAGATGCTTGAACCACCTCAATGGGCTCCTTTCGATGCAAAGGAGTAGCGGCTCTGCTCCAAGTTCTTTGCAGATGTCTGACCTCAGAGCAACTTTCCGAAGGATGCTTATTTCACTTTTAGCTCATATTATCAGTGGGGGCTCGGGCCCTCCCCTTGTGTTTCCTGTTTGAGATTTTTATGCAGAGGATCTCAAGGTGCAGATGAGAGGAGTGTCCGGGTTGGGGAGCTCGGAATTGCGTCTCTGCTGTTTGCGGTTGATATGGTACTGATGGCCTTATCAGTCCGCGATTTTCAGAGCACACAATCTTTTGCTCTCTTGCTGGATAATGGCGGATTGCTCCCCCCTGAGTGAGGGTTAAGTGTCTGCCTAAAGCAAAGGAGTCTTAGTATCTTGGGGTTTTTTTCATGAGTGATGAGAAAATGCACAGATAAACCCAGGCTAAGGCTGTGGCTCAGGGAGAATTTTAATGTATAGATAGGACTGGAACCATCAGTTATTTGACATTATTAAAAGCAGGCCCCATGGATAATGCTCCGAGAGTCTAGTTCTGCCCCTTGTATTGTGGGATGAACAGGCTGAACTTGAAGCTGGTGCGGCATAAAGCGTTTTAATCGATTTGCAGTGATGCTGAAAGAGCCAAACATTAACGCAAAGCTCAAAATGTCTACGTAAATTCATCCATTCATTCATCATTCATTGGAAGTGGTGAAACCTGAAAAAGGGCATTTACCTTTAAAATCTTAATCTTAATGGTACATTTACCCTGAAAAAATAATAATTATTTAGAATTGCCCTTGTCAACATCATGCTGGTGATAGAGGAAAGAGTCAGATGATCCACAAAGTGCACATAACATGATTACCTGCACTGAAATCTGATATCAATCTATGCAGTTGTTGTTCAGATATCTGAGTGTAGACAACAAACAACAAAAACATCCCCAGAGCCATGCTGATAAAAAGTGCATGCTGCCCACACTGACTAAAAACAGACACATATGGCAACCAGCTTACATGAACTCTACGCTATATATTATTCACAAGTGAGTCATGTTTTCCGCCGGAACCGTATAGACTGCCCTTTCCCTCACAGTTTGTTCTGACCGTATTGTATGTTGCATAATCACATTTCCTACTTTGATCTGGTCAACTTCCATCTATCTTTTTCCGCTTTTGGCTCGTTGGCCACTAATGTAATTTTTAGAGATGGGATCGGAGTGTAATGGACGATATTTTTCAAATGTTTGGGTGCAGCTGGTTCTAACGACATTGTTCTGTTGATAATTGAGAGGTTTACTGCAGTATTGATGAATTCTGGATGTGATGTCAGGAGAGTCACGTTGACATGACAGTGGTCTTTGAATACTATTTTAACAGTTTCACATGCTTCTTTAGAGTCTGATTGCTAATAGGGTGCATATAGAGTTACTGTTATCCACTTTCCTCATCTTCTCAAAAACAGTTCAGCTGAAATAAGAATTTCACATGCACCTTTCATATGGACCCTAAATATGTGACTCTACTGTGTACTAATACTGTGTTTTGGTTATGGTCTGGATCCATCTATTTGTCGGGTTTTTTCCAGTAGCAAGGGAATGTGTGTCCATGGACACATATTTTCTAGTTTATTTTTGAAATCACTTATCGGTTCTGTCCGACTCTTGCAGACTCATGTGCACCCACCTACATGCTTAAACATCCCACGCAGACATCACACTCAAGCTTGGCGGTGAGCTTCATTACAAAAGCAAGATGCTGGGGATCCCTCTGTGTTTGAACCGTCTGCTTGTTCTTTCATTTGTGTTTTTTTTTCTGTCTCAACGGCAGGAGCGTAAAGGATTCTGCAGACTAGATAGGATGATTGGCATGCTTTACTTTTACTTGCCTCCACCTGCTGATCTCCATAACTCCCCCTGGGTCTTCTTTTAAATTCATGCCAGTCTCTTGATTGCCTGCTTTGCACCTGATTAAGGAAATATGCGTAGCTTGTGATTCCTCAAAGGGACAGGAGAGTTTTCGTTCATCTCTGTGCCCCTGTGTTCGAGCTGTTTGGGTTCCTTCTGTTTCAAAGTGACAGTCCTGTTAAGTCTCTCAATAGACATTCAGTGAGTCACCCTGGGATCACTTATCTGGTCTTGCTATGCATGAAAACCTGCCAGCTGAATCTTCGCTACAAAATATTAACACTGGCAGCAAAACAATAAAAATGTAAAATGTATTATCAGTCAATTTTGGTAACGTTTGCTGTGTTTCTGTCAAACTGTCAAGTCCAAGAGTATATTCCTTAAAAGTCCCTTATCCCCTGCATTGTACATGAACTCTCCCCATCTTGAGTCGAATATGAAGTGTTAGAGTATAATATTATATTTATAAGACTGATCTGCTCAAGGTAATTCATATGCACCAAATTTAGACTAAATCGGACCAGCGGGTAGGAAGTTATATCCGAAAAACAGCATTTTCCGTAAAAAGTAAAATATGAACTATTAGAGTAAAATAAGATATTTCCAAGCTAAACATCATTGAGTCAATTAATGTGGAACAAACGGCTTTTGCGATAAAGCTGGTTGGTTGTCTATTTCCGAAACCCCCACACTGTCCTTTCCCAAATTCAATACAGTTCTTCCTTGTACTAAGGTTTATCTGGATATATCATCTGAAAATGATCCATGGAATAGTTTTTAAGCTATCATGTTAGAATTTGCTGCAGCGTTGACTATTCCATAATATCCTAGCCTTCTCAGTGATACAAACATGCAGATTTGACGAGTTTCCATCATTTGATTTGGAGCGGATAACGTGGCGACACAAAGTGTGGTTTCATCAGGAGTTTGGGGTATTGGATACATCGTCCATGGCTCCAATAGTAGAGTAGAGGCTGCAGATCGGAAACAAAACTGTTTTTTTGCCAACTGTCAGTAAACCTCAAAGAAAAAGAAAAAAGAAAACATTCGCCATGAGAGAGTATGGATTCAATTTAGAGATGTGTAATTTATGGGGATATCCAGGAAGACGCTGACAAACAGTTCTTCTGTTAGCCACATGTGGTTTAATGTTTGCCATGTCAGACTTCTTTGTTTCCACCTTACATAAGAAAAAAATATGAATAAAAGATTGGGTGTTTTTTTTTTACATTTCTAGATTTTCTTCAACTTTTCTATTGTGATAAATCATAGTATGTATTAAATACATAGGTGGAAACCAGAGATTGGAAGTAAGAATTAGAACGTATCTGTACTTTATTTTAGTATTTATTTTTCAAATAGTTTTTTAACTTTTTATTCCCTACATTATAACACAAATATTTTAACTTCTTACTCCGTTACCTTAGATTCCTATTTGCGTGCTTTCCCGACATCAAAAGTGATTTTAAACTTAATGGACAATAAGACAAAAAACAAAACAATGTCTTGGTGTTTCCATCAGTGAATGTCACAACTAGAGGTGCACCGACCGATCGATCGGCCGGCGCCGGGAGGCCTACTTTAATGAAATCGGTGATCAGCCTCTGAGGCCAGTTGCAGACACGTGGAGCACACGCACACCAAGCATGAACTACCACACCTCCAAACATCTCACAAGTAAACCAGAAAACACAACGCTTGCAATTTATAACACCAGTAAGGACAAAATAAGGCATCTCTTCAACCCCGAAAGAGTTCGGCACAACAAAATTAATCACATACTTCAAAAAGAATCACCCCCAGCATAGCAAGTTAAGATAAACTCAGCAGAGCGGCTATAGCTGGTGGCTGCTCAGAACCAGCCACGTTCACTCCTAATCCTCTGGAGTCTAACTGTTGCTTCTTCTTGGTACAGGTTCGTGGACCCGCTCCTTCTTTTCCTCTTCTTCATCTAACCATCCCTCATTTCCCATCGAACGATCAAAACTGAACCACAGATTAACACCCATGAGTTCATGCCTCCCATCGTCCCATCTCTGTCTTTCTCATCATTTTTGCTGTACCAGTTTGCCCCCCCCCCGGGAGCCTAGGGAGGTCTCTGCCACTGCCTAAGCTCCCTTCCTGTCTTCATCCTCCTCCTCCTCTTCTCCTCTCTGCCCCTTCTCTTCCCTCTATGTGAGTATTACTCATGACAGGCAGCATGTAGAACCACAGTGTATGTCACAAGCATGGGAGTGGGCATGTTGTTATGTGGGTGTTTCCATGTGTGTAGATCACAACTGTGATTTCTCTGCTAATGACTGCATAATAATAATAACTTCCATTTACACGCAGATGGGAATCTGCAGATCCATAACCACATTAGCATTGAGGTAATGAGTGAGTTCTGAATGATTACGCATGGTAGCACGTTTTTTTTCTTTCATCCACCTTATTTCAGGTTGTGAGAGCTTTGTCTCAAATACTTCTGCCAAGATGTTCTTGTCAAAATGTGCTATAATATTGTCAGTAGAGGTTGTATTTGAACAGTAAAGCTGTCAGAGCCGTGGGGAAACACTTCTTGATGCACCTGACGTACTCTTGCTGTATCACTCTTTATTTTCTGGATTTATGTGTGTGTGAGTGTGGTTTTTGTAATGTGTATGTTACCAAGCCAGCCTTCCAGGTAGGAGAATGCTATAAGCCAAGAGGCAGGCATACGGCACCAGAATCCTTGTGTACGGTTATGTTTCTACCAGCAGCCAGTAGAAGAGCATGGTGTAATAAATTCATTGGATTATGGAGAATGAAGTCACCAAACTAGATTGGAGATTCTACTACTATGTTGGTTTATTTAAAACTCTTAATGCAGAGGGGATGTGGGATCGTGCATACCGGTTTGACCCGCGTGCAGCTGGAGAGTACTGACACCCTGGTTCTGAGGCAAAAACATGTTCTGTTACAACATGTCATTATAATACATGGTAGAAATGTATAATATAAAGATAAAGTTTCCCTATTTGACAATGAAAACTGGAATCACTGTCACCTTTTTTTTTTTTATCTCATGGTAATGATGATAACTTACTTAATAAAGTAGCAATAAACAATTCAGAAACGCTTCATGAGATCTTACTGTGAAGAGATACCAAGATCTCCTTTAAAGGAGCATCCAGGACAATATAGCATAAATGAATCATCAGTTTTTGTCAAAAGGCATAAATCAGTTGAAACAATAGACTGATCTCCCAGCATCCAAGTCAACTAATTGAAAAACCGGTATCGAGCAAACCATAGAAATGGTACTGTGCACTGTTCTAAAGTCTTTGTCTAGTTTTGAAAATAAAGAAATAGTCCTACATTCAAACAGAACTCTATTTGATAAACCGAGAAAACAAAAAAGCAAATAAGGACAATAATTCTCTAATTTTCTACATGTTAATGTTGCCTCCTTGTTCAATGATGTCAGAGTCCTTTGTTAGAAAACATCTGAACCTGCCTTCGGCTCGACGTGTCCAGGCAGAGTGTTCCTCGCCTCCCCTGCAACCTTAATCGGGATACACGGTTACAGAAAATGGATGGATGGAAGCTTGCTGCGCCATTGCCATGAAGAAGATAGTCTTATCTTAAAATAAGAGAACCTAAATTAATTAGGGGCTATTCAAAGTTAATTTCAAGCCTCTTTGAGTTCATTTTCCCTACACACTGAAATGAAGTGAAACCAGCTGCTGCCTGAACTGTACAGAAGAAAAAATAAGGAATGTGAAGCATAGGTGGGTTTTGGTCTGACTTTGACGAGCTCCTTTGAGAATACTCACAACCATCATCCTCGTCATTATAACTATTTTTAGAAAGCGAGAGAAAAATAGATACTTGATTTAACAAGAGGGAAATTCAGGATTACTTTATTTAAAATAACAGTTTTAAGTCACCCTATCCAGGTAGGATTCAGCGGCTGAAATTTCCCTGAATGTACCCCATAGCCAATTGTGTTTAATCTTTATCCTAATTTTATTTGTTATCCTAGGGAACTACTTTGCTATAAACTAGCTAACTATAAACTGTCATTACTTTATTATTACATTTGTATTACTGTCACTGAAAGCAGCTAGTCATGAACACATCCAGAATGCAGTTTTCTTTCGTTTTGTGGGCTTGGCTAGGCTTGCTCCAGCATTTTCTGCTTTTTCATGGAAAGCCTTCAAATTTTCCTGGGAACAGTAAGTCAAGACCATTTGGAATGGTCTTGACTTACTGGCTCATCTGAAGGTCCTTTGGAGTGGATTGTGGGTAAAGGATTAGAGCGAGGGGAATAAGAAGGAAGAAGTGATTGGATCAGACAGTTTAACCAACCATACTCAAGAAAGTTTTGGGCCATAATTCATGAAAACCAGATTCACCACTTCATGGGAGAGTTTGGTACGATTAAAAGAACAGTGTAAAAGGGCCTTAGGGCCTCTAATGGTTGATAATGTATTGAAAGATCAGAGATGTATAAGTGGCACTACCATTAAGAACTTTGTGGGTAATTAAAAGGACTTTAAAAATGAATTCAAAAAGAAATAGGGAGCAAGTGTAGTTTGCTGGAAACAGGAGCGATGCGCTCTCCTCTTGAGCTTCCTTAAAAAGTCTAACTGGAAAATTCTGTCTCAAGTCCAATTTCCTCATAGATCTTTATTTTGAATTGAATTCTGTCCTTCATTAGGATATAATGAGCCTAGGGAGATGTAAGTGTGGATCATATCACAAAGCCCAGGCTGTAGTTCCTTTGCTTTTCATTAAATGCATCAACACACAGCGACAAAGGATAACTGCTGATGAATTCAGTGTGGAATAAATGACCACATATCAGCCATCTGTAGTTATGATAAACAAATGAATTCAGGCTGATGGGTCCAAAAAACATCTCTATGGACAGAAGATTTGTATAAGAAGGATTTTACACATTTAGAAATGTTATTACTGATTTCCGTAATTACTTAAGGTGTAATTAATCAGTAATTACACGAAAGGGATGGAATCAACAATTCGGCCCATTCATCTACACATCTTTGTTATAAAGCTCTGGGCGGGAGGGAAAATATCATTAAATACAACATTAGCTCAGACACATGGCTGAAGGAGAGATAAAAGCAGAGGTTGAAGAATGGACAGAAAAGACAGCAGAGGGATACGGGGACGGAGAAGAGGATTGCTGACTTATGAGTTATGATAATGTGACCACAGAGGCTTCTTCCTCCAAAGGTGCACCTTCATCTCAACAAAAGTTCACACTCAAATATAACAGAAGCAGCGACCAGACCAGAATGAAACGGAACTGTTTGTAAGAGAGGTCTATAACCCAAGAGTAGCGATCATAACTAAGCATTAAAAGTTTCTAAGGATTTGTCTTAAGGTGCACTATGAACCACCCTGTCACTTGTTGTAACCCTATTAATACGGGGTGTAAATAACCATCCCATCACGATACGACACGATTATTTGGACACTGATACCATATTTGCCAATAACACAAATTCTGCCATGATACGATTACGACTTTATTCGATTCAGGGTCCTGCCATCGATTTCAGACGATATTATGTACCTGTTTAACAACATTGGTTGCATTTAACCTTAAGAAAAAATTATAATGAAGCAATTTTGAAATGTTTTGACAATTTTATTGCTGAAATTGTAAAGACATTACAGCAATAATAATAATAACAGAAAATGAATCAGAAAATGACCTGTGTTTCACTGTAATGTGACACAATTTTCATTTTAATATCCAAAAGCTATTCTTTCTTATCAGTTAACATTGAGGACCCTGGATTACCTTTAAATTATGAGCATAACTGTCTACATTAATGTTTCAGGAAATGTATTTAAATGGTTCTGATAGGTGTTTTGTTCAGTGGTTTGGAGATATTCAAATCTGAATGTTTTACATCCTTCAGAATTAAACATCAACAAAAAGCTGAGGTTTCTCTACAAAGCCACTCAACTAATTTCTTCTGAACAATATATTTTTTGCTTTGACTAATTTGTGTTATATTAGAACTCAGCGTCTCATTACAAACAGTTTTTTAAGTTTAACTGACAAATATATATTTAGTGAAATAGTTTATTTGTACATACTCGTTTATTGTTTGATTATGGTCACGCCGTCAACGCTAACTACATTAGCATGTAAACGGCAATCCCCATTATATGTTAGCATTAAGCTAACGGACCGAGTGCTAATTATGGACAATCAGCCAAAGTGAACGCTAATGTTCAGATAGAGCAGATTAGCAGGAAAAAATTCAACTGCAGCCTCTGGCTGTTCCCATTGGTCCGCAGGTCTGTGTGCTGATAAGGAAGTGAGTCTGTGTGCTGGAAACATTATAGGCGTGCACCTGTAGTTGTTTCAAAATAAAGGCGTATCTTTAAAACGACTATTTATATCAATATTTTGACTTTCCATAGATTTGATTAGATCGTCGTTCAATAAACCGATTTACCGATCTGGATTGATCGAACCGATGTTTTTTTCTAAAACAAAACCCTCTAAACAAAGAAATAGAATTATAAATTGGAGTATCACCTTAAGTCGAAATAAACACAAATTTAATAATGGTCAGCGGCAAGCCAGCCACAAAATGGTTAATGGGAAATATAATTGTGTTTAAATATATATAAATTATATTTGATCCTTATGTAAGCTTGACTTAATATTAATAACAGCCATCTGTTCATGGAGCCATATAGCTCATCCTGACTTAGGTAGATACACATATCATGAGGAATAGTCTATCCAACACTCCTTCAAAAAAAATGTCATATATAATTCAATGGATTTTCAGACATGCCTTCTAAGGGCCCTGAATGTTTGTATCTCATAATTATATGCAATATAAAACATCAGGGGAATTATGAAAGTCATGAATTCTTTGGCCATCACTGACGCATGTCATCAACCTCATGGTGTCACTTGAGGAAGGGTCGTAGTTATTACCAAAATGAATAGGCTTCATCCTATGGAAACGATGGTTGTTTGTGCGAGCATGCGTGGTAATATGACAGTCTGGGCCAAAGTGTTGAGCAAATCAACCTCATTAAGGCAATTTACCTTCCATCTATGTAAAAAAAAAAAAATACGTCTGTTTCGAACATTATATCTATTGCATACAGTCTTCCTCGATCTATTTAACCACAGGAGGGCAGTGATGAGTCAAAAGTATCGACATCAGCAAGAATGGTGGCTGTGGTGGAGGATGTGATGATGTACCTAGTAAATTAAAGGAGCATAAATGAAGGTCTACTTGTCAATGCATGCAGTACAACATGTATATGGAGATTTAAAAAACAAAAACCTTTTCACCTTAATTCCTTCTATGTTATGCTTGTACACATTTATTGCAACTTGGCCAAACAAAGACTGCACTGCACCAAACGCTTTCTACTGGTACTGCTCTTTTTTGTCTATAAGCTTTCCAAAAACCTGCACAGATAGTTACAGAATGAACACAGAATGGGGTTGGAGCCTTTCATCCTTGTTCATATTCCTTCATGTCTTTAACTTTGAGCATAAATGGCCATTTACAGCCAAGCCTCTGTACTTCAACGTCCTTTAGTAGGGCAAACCGTACATACATTTCTCTGGAGAAGATTTCCCTGCACCATTACCATGAGTCTGTACTTGCCGGAGCCCTCAACAACAGCTTCGTACCCACGGAGAGCTTGTAAATACATGAACAAGTCACACAAGTTCATTATTGATACCGGAATTTAACCACATTCTGGATTTGACAGGGGAATAAATATAGCATCCATCGACTATAATGTAGATGGGAGGAGTGAGAGAGGAAGTGAGATGTGTGTGCGTGTATGTGTGTGTGTGTGTGTGTCAGGGCTCATTTTCCGGGAGAGTGACTGCGTGTGTGGTGCTGTGTCTTGTGCTTGTGAAGGCATTTCTGCGGTACAATCAGGGAGACTGTAAAGGAGCTATTTTTGGTGTGTGTATCAAGAGCATGGGGAGAGCCTACAGCTCATTTCTTGCTTCACCCCCCCCTGCTCTCTCTTATTTGAATCCCTTTCTTTCTCCGTCCGTTCATTTTCTCAGCAGGGGAGCTGTGGGATGTAGATAAGTCCACAGACAGTGGAATCAACAGGAAGCGAGGGGGAAAGAGGGAGAGATCCTGTCTTGTCTAGTAACAGCTTGCGTCACAGCGCTCTCTGGTTAATGGGGTGTGATGTGACGGACGGAGAGGGAACTTGGCTTACGGCTTTACTCGTACACCTGCTTGGCAAAGAGAAATAATTATTATGAGTCTAACCCAGTAACATTTAGACAATGATGATCTCCTTTTTTATCTAAAGCACAACTTTTAACCAATTTTGTATGATGTCACTAACCAGCCCTTCTGTTCTCTCCTTGGCAGATGTAAACAGATGATCCCCAAACTTGACCCCCCCCCACCCTCTTTGAACCGCAAACGGGCCAGCAGGACCTTGTCTCCGGGGTCAGACTTCACAGCTGTGTCAGCGCCAGGAGAGGTCAACGCTGTCAATGCAGCACCAAGCCACAGCAGCAGCCTGTCCTTCCCAGACATCACCCCTAGCTCCTTGTCATCCTCTGATTTTCACTCTCTCAGCAATGGCGAGAGTAGCTCCAGCGAGGACTCGGGGGTCCGGTCCGAAACCAAGTCTCTACTATCGCCATGGCACGACGACGGCAACCCCTTTGGAGACTGCGTGACATTTTTAACAGCCTCCAGTGGCTGTGACAGCCCCCTGAAGGAGAGATGCGCAGCCGCTATCTCTCCCTCTGAATCGTATACTGCTGGGCACCCCACCCTTGTCTCACATTCGGACACCAATGATGAGCACATGCTGCCATTCTCCTCTCCTATGGATGACACCTGCCTTCACATCAGTTTCTCTGAGGACGAGCTGCTTGAGAGCAACCACGAAGAACCGAACGTCCCACAGCGGAGTTAGGAGAAGGAACTGGTGGCACAGTCAGATTTTAATGCAATACCTAATGTCAAACCCTTCTATGTTTGCACTGAGCACCATTACAAGACTTTTAATCATTCCACACAGTTCAAACATAGAACATACTGGCCAGTGATGCACGGGTCAAAATTTTAAGACTCCCCTACCTTAAAGTACCAGTTTAAATCAAATTAGTAACCCTAGCACAGTAAGTATAAAATCGGCTCATATGCTTATTTGAGCTAACCACAATTATTTTTCATAATCGTTAGAATTGACTCCATACAACTGCATGAAACACAAATACCATATTTTTTAAATTCCTATTTCCACTTCATTTCCAGCATTTGATGTTTGACTGGCGCTCATCAATCATATCATCTGCTTTGCCTTATTGTTTCATTAGTGGAGAATTAAAATAGTCTTTCATGCCTCCCACTGTTAATCTCCCGAGGAGCTAAAACTTCTCTATAAACATGAACATCATGGATCATAAAGTCACAGAAACAAACACTACAACACTGTAGTTGGTAGATTTTGGTTTCAAGTCAAAAGATGAAGGAGAGCCTGCTATCTAGGAAAAGGCCATTTGTCAGACTTTTAGCAAAAACGTTGCAGTGGAAACTGCTTATACCAAAAGTCAAACAAATTCTCTGATGATCCAATTCCAAAAAATCTAATATTTTTATAGTATGTACATAAATGGTCCATTAGGGAACTTTCACGTCTAAATATAAACAGGGAATTTCCTTGTCAATAAAGGGTCCTCTCCTGCATAGAATGTATTATTATGTATAAGGTGCGATATTACTCTGTTATTACACTTATACTACAATGGAATGAAATTGGAAGAACACAAGAATTTAAAGGTTGATTGCAACAATTACATTTATTACATGTAAATGTAAGCTAATATTTCATGATTATTAAATTCTTTTTATTTATTACATACACATCATTATGAGGAGCGACGGCTAAAATTAGCCTTTCTTCAACTGCAGGGGTAGAATCCATATCTAAATATACATCCCAATTTTGTTCCACCCCTGTGTTCTCTGTTGTTAAATAGCAGCTAAAAAGGCAAAAAAAAGAGTGAACTCTGTTTCACTCTTTCTTTTTCTTCCTCTGAAGGGAGGATAGAGTTGAAGGTTGACTGATATTATTTAAAACTGCCTGAGCCGCAACCTTATTGTTGGACCCGTGCATCACAACTATTCACTGAAAGATAAGCTGTAGTGTAAATTATTAGACAATTGACAGATTTAGTATTTTTGTAATGAAATGAATGATGTAATTTACTGTGTAGAGACTAGAATGTTGAGTAGAATACATGTAGCATTGTTGCACTCTTAAAGTCACAGGTAACAAACCGTAGGATTCAAAGGCATCGCGGAAACACATTATATTTTTAGCATAACATAGTAGACAATGTTGAAAGATTGTTTTGTGTGAGGCTTTAATGTGGGAAATATTTAATGCCGATTTGGATCATGATAATCCTGCAAAGGCTATTGGTGTTGGGAAGAGCCTTGCTGCCTGTGAAATAACTGACTGGGTGATGGATGGAAAGAAAAGAACATGAAAGTCAGATAAAGTGATAAAGGGAGTGTAGAAATGCGGAGATTTAGGTATTATAGTGTTTCATGGACGTCCATTTGTGATTGTGTGGAGTGTTTTTTTAGTGATGAGGGTTTTAGAATGTTTTATGCTACTTGTGTTTTGGGTTTTTTCAGACTGAGAATATTTCTGGAGTTCCGAAATGGATTCTTTACTCAGTGCTGTATTGATTTTGTTGATTCCATAGTTGGGTTTAAAGGATTTCCACATCAGATTAAGGTTCCGTCGGACTGACCGGTCTGTTATAAATTGAACTCTCAATGGGAAGATTATCGTGTTATCACAAAAGCTCTGAAGACATACAACTTGGCAGATGGCTTTCTTCTATGCGATTTCTCACAGTGTGAAATCCTGAATAACCAAAAAATCTGTTCATATCAGAGCTCTAAGGATACGTTACACTGGTATTGTTCATATGTTTTTATTTGTTTTTATCTTAACCTAAATATTTGCCTTCATTTGTCTCTATGTCTTTACTCGGCTACAATAATGAAACACCAGGTAAATCAACAGAAAATCAATTTAAATATATTTATCTAAGTATATCTCAGAAAAGTCGTGGATATTATGGTGGAGATGGGAAGCCAATGAAGGGAATGAAGAACGGGGTTGATGTGTTCGTGTTTACGCACTCTCATCAGGATCCTTGCAGCACTGTTTTGAACATACTGAAGTCTTTGAAGACTTTTATCAGGGATCCCGATGAGAAGTGC
>VRLP01004050.1:0-54286 GCA_009660295.1 Lophius piscatorius
GGACAACTATTGGACATCTGCACCTGGACAACTATTGGACATCTGCACCTGGACAACTATTGGACATCTGCACCTGGACAACTATTGGACATCTGTAGCTGGACCATTTTAATTCATATTTATATATGCCATTGGAGATCGGACTCTTTCCTATATCTTTATATTTGCATTTACTTTATTCCTGTATTTTAATTTACATGTGTATTTTTTAGTTCTTATTTTGATCTATCTATCTAAATAACGATTATAATTTAACAGAGACCATAATAGGTAGAACGGATTCAATTAAAAATGTATGCGTTTAAATGTTTAAGTTTATATATGAGTTACATGATTACGTTTTATTACCGTGTTCTAACCCGTCTTATCATCCATTCATCCATCCATCACCCGTCCATCCGTCCATCATTCATCCAACCGTCTGTCCATCCATCCATCTACAATATGTGCCTGGAAAACCTCCAAAGCGAGGCGTTCTGGAGGGATGTGGATCAAATGTCTGGACCACCTCAAGCGGCCAAGTTTGTCCCTCATCTCCAAATCTGTCCTTGGACAGGATCTGGAGGAGAAACCAAAGCCAGGAGACGGTCCAGTTTAGTACAGAAGAAAATGACACAATGAAGTCCGTGGGATCTGACAGATACACAGTCCAATATATATTTATTTTCACGAGTAGTTTAAGAAGTTTAAGATTTAAGCCTGAGTCTTATTCCTTCTGTCAAATGTCATTAGTTTGATATCAAATCCTATTAAGTCAATAAGTAGAATTATGTAAAGTACTTTCCCCCTTTCCTTTGAATAAGATCGATCTGAGAATTTTATTCTTACTTCATTCAAAGAAATCTTTAAATACTTTTGTCTCGTTTTAGTCGGTTAAAAAGTAATTTTAGTAATATTTCTTGTCATTTCACTCCAAATATTTATCTGATAATTATCTGACGATTTTTTTATTGGACGATTTTGAAAGCCGCTTCACTTTGAACAAAATGTTTTATTATATCAATTAAACCCCCTGGAGTCTAATGTCAGGCTTAGGTTTGGGTTAACTCACACCATTAACTACCGCATTAGATATAATATGAAACATGTCAAACGTTCACCTCAACGACCTGTCAGTCATTTCTTCACATGATCGTCAACTGAACCCAAAGAAATGAAGGTTTGAGGAATCTTAGGATTCCGAAGAGTTCAGGAATAAATCCAGACTTTTAAAATATTCTGATATGCAGATTTAGTCAAATGTAATAAACACCAGTAATATTGGAGAAGACTTTAACTACGCCGTTTAAGCTTTATGTTGAATCGCTCCCAGCTCCTAGTCACTAGGTCAGGCTTTCTACCCCTTCAGAGATGATTCTGAGTCTCGGACCTTTAATCTCTGTCTGAACCGGGTCAAACTGTGAGACTCTGGGTTCCTGAGGGAAACTTCCCAGGGAACCGTCTACCACTAGTTCTTCGCCACTATACCCGGATCAACCAACTTATTCCCACGTGGGGACGGCTGTGGGCCTGCATCAGAGCTTTTGAATCTGTCGGGTCCGGTTGCATGAGTTCTCGGTGCTGGTAATCCCACCGCCCTCAGCCGGCGCAACACAGGAAACCGGACTTTGTTTGCATTTGTCTTCCTGATTTCCTTTTAATCTGACCACTGTGGTTCTGACTACGCCCCCCTCAGGACCCCCGCCGGGCTTGGGGATCTGGGCTTGGGAAAGCCCGCCTCAGGTCAGCGGTCCTGCCTGACATCAGTGCTGCATGTTCTCACCCATGCCTGCACACAGCCATTGCAGACTGATGGACTGTGACCACCCCCCACCTCCTCCCACCTCCTACCATCCATACACTGTTACCAGGTGCTGGTACCCCCCACCCCCAGTGTCCCCTCTGCCCTGCCCCCCCCACGCCTTTAACCCCGTCCTTCAGACAGCATTGTCTGGACTAACAATGGAGGCATTGTTACCTCAAGGTGCTTCATTGTGAGGGGTGTTCAGCGAAGGGCTGCAGAGGTGACCCTGACACTGTAACTCAGCACCCATCTCACCTCCCCTCACACACACACACACACACATGCACACACACACACACGCACACACACACAAGGTCTATGGTTCCCAAACCGTCGCTCTGTTTGGGCTTCAGGTCACAGCGGACATCCAAGGTTGGTAGCAGTGTCCCTGTCTTATAGCACTATATGTGTGTGTGTGTGTGTGTGTGTGTGTGTGTGTGTGTTCTAGCCCTGCATTCACTAGCAGGAGTAACTCCACTGACATGGACAGTAGTGGAGAAACATTTAAATAAAGATGTCACTTCTGCAGGATTCTCCAGAGGCTGCTGGGTCTTTCTGTTTTTTCTTTTCTTCTGAGCTGGAGTTCATTCAGGACACCAGAAACGTTCACACTGAAGAGTGACACTCTCAGTATTTATGCAGCACATTTGTAGCACTGGGGTTATTACGTAGAAAATATATAAAAGAAGAAAGAGGAATAAGAGAAATTTGTGGTTAAAACGCACAATGCAATTTAAATTAAGTTCACAGTGCATTTAGAAGGACCATCTGAGGGCTCCACAGACGACTGCCACATTTAAAAAAGGATTTAAAACTTTCCTTTTTAGCAGAACCTATAACTTCTAATTAACATTGCTGCTTTTTGGTCATGTTTTTATATAGTTATTATTATATGTTTTATTGATGCTTTTATCTATTTTTTACTTTGTAGCACTTTGAGATTTGATCCAAATATAAGTGCGTTATAAATTAAATGCATTATTATTATTATTATTAGAAGGCCGTCATCAGTCATGATTTGTTTTCTTTTTTAAACTGTTTAAACCTGCCACAATAATTTTTGAACATTTCTTCGCACTAAATTGGCACTAGTCCACGTCTTTGCTGCTCGCTAACAACCAACAACTCACAGAAAAACTCTTCTTTGAACTCACTTGTACTCTACAGTCACGTTTATATTCTTCTTTTTCTTTATATTCTTATATCGGTGTTGTGTATGTGTGTATATAAGTGTATGTGTGTATGTGTGTGTAAGTGTTTGTGTGTATAAGTGTACTTGTGTATATGTGTATGTATGTATATGTGTATGTGTGTATATAAGTGTATGTGTATATAAGTGTATGTGTGTGTATGTGTTTATAAGTGTACTTGTGTATATGTGTATGTATGTATATGTGTGTATATAAGTGTATGTGTGTATAAGTGTACGCGTGTATATTTGTGTGTGTATTTGCGTGTATGTGTATGTGTGTGTATGTGTGTATAATTGTATACGTGTATGTGTGTATAATTGTGTGTGTGTATACGTGTATAAGTGTATGTGTGTACACGTGTATGTGTATATAATTGTATGTGTGTATAAGTGTATGTATGTATGTGTGTATGAGTGTATTTGTGTATATGTGTATGTGTGCATAATTGTATGTGTAAGTCTGAGTATAAGTCTGAGTATAAGTCTGAGTATAAGTCTGAGTATAAGTGTAAGTCTGAGTATAAGTCTGACTATAAGTGTAAGTCTGAGTATAAGTCTGACTATAAGTGTAAGTCTGAGTATAAGTATAAGTCTGAGTATAAGTATAAGTCTGAGTATAAGTCTGAGTATAAGTCTGAGTCTGAGTATAAGTCTGAGTATAAATCTGAGTCTGAGTATAAGTCTGAGTATAAATCTGAGTCTGAGTATAAGTCTGAGTATAAGTCTGAGTATAAGTCTGAGTCTGAGTATAAGTCTGAGTATAAGTACATAAAAGATGATAAATGAGGGAGAATCTGAATCCGTAAACCTGCAGAGAGAACTGGTTCCAGAAAACTCCTGGTTTGAAACGTCACGCGGCTTGAAGTACGTGATGTCACATTTAACCGCCTCCTTCAATCATGTGAACAAAGCGAAGGAGAAACTACAAATACAGAAATCTGTCATGTGGAATAATCAGAACCACTCTACATCTGGAGGAAACCTGTGACCCGTCAGAGCTCATCTAAGAAGCTGCAAAATCTGACCTTTAAGAGCCTCTCAAATTCTTCAGACTACTTTCATACTTTCATACTTTCATACTTTCATACTTTCTCCCAGGAGCCTCCTTTTGAAAAAACTTTATTGACCTGCGTTGATACCGTCACCGTCCCGGAGAGAGACGCAGGACTTCTATTTCATGAAATGGACTCATTCAGTCCAGTCCAACGGTTCCTCTCTGACGTTATCTCTGTCCGCTGGGTCCGGGCGTGGACGGACGACCCATCTGTCCATCTCCTCCCGATGAATACCAGGCTATCTTCTTACATCCACGGCGCTCGCTGCCAGCCCGCCTCCACCTCTGTCTGATGGAGGACGGAGGAGGAACAGACTCGCCTTTGTCAGGTTCTCTGTAGCTGGCGTTGGACCGGGTTGGGCAGGGGGGGGGCTTACGCTCACTTCCTGTGTTTGGAAAACACTCATGTCCTCCAGTCTGCAGAGCTGCAGGGTTCTGGTTCTGTAAGAGAGTATTATGGTTTCATCCGATCTTTCATCTCTCATCAAAGAGGCGTGGCCTTCAGGAAGTCCCGTTGCTTCGGATTCGACTCTCGAGGAGGACCGCGAGCGGCGCTGAATGAAAATCTACAGAGACATTATGGATTTGTGATGTTTTCAAAGACAGGATAAATTAATATTGAAGGGAAAACAACTATTTGAGGGAAAAAACACAAATTTAAAGGCGAGGAGAAATTCCAACTTGAGATTTTTCTTTTTCTCTTAAAATGTGTTTTTTTAATATTTAGTTTGTATTTTTATTCATATTAGCTTCATGAGGGATTTATAAATGGTTTATAATTAGGTTTTAAAGTAGGTTGTAAACACTTTATAAGTCATTAATTACCATTTATAGACAGCTAATACCAAAACTCTTAACTTATAAATACGGGTCACTATTTAGCAATATCAGGTGGGCAGTACAGATGAGTGCGCTCACTATTTGGCAAGCGTCAGGTCTCTGATAGCTTTTATATCTGACGAGTTATAGCAGCTAATTTAATGTTTGGTGAAATCCTTAATAAGGAGAGTCTGATATTTAAGTGGTACCAAACTATTAGAGTCAAATATGACAAAAACAAGAAGGATCTCCTCTAGTCGCTTCTTTTGGACTAAGTTTGTACCAAATCCGACCGACGCTTGAGAAAGTTTGGCCTGAGATGAAGATCCCCCTGGTGGCGAGATGATGAAATGGAAATAGCGACTGAGAAGAGCGATGGCCGCAGACGTGGACAGGCACGTGACCTCACCAGAGGGGTCAGTCGGGGTCATGCTGGGTGTAAAGGTCGATGTGGGAGGAGACGAGGTCAACTGCTAATTAGAGCTCTAAAACACCGGTCGGGTCAGGAGGTCAGGTGACATCACCGGGACGCATCAGTGTATTGTAAAGAGAGGAGCCGTTGAAGTGGCCTCCACTCCAATCCATGTGACCTTTGACCCCTTGACAAAACAGGAGATTAGTTAGTGTAGATCATTAATGTCCGACTATTTAATGTTCTTGATCTCCATCTGCTGCAGAAACTCCCTGCTGGGATGTTTTCATGCAAACGATGTTTAGATTTAAAGCATCACCGTTGATTTTAACACGTATCTGTGATAATTACATCTCATTTCTCTCTAAACAAAACAGAACGTGAAACTCGTTACGTTATTACGTGAAAAATGATCGTGTAAAAATGTGTTTAGCCACATTCCACGGCCTATTCACTGCACAACCAGCTCGGCATCATTTCATCCTGTTTGATGATGCCGGGTTTTTTGCCCCTCTGAGAAGAAGGAGGAGGCAGTAACAGATGTGATTTGGACATCCGTCTTAATGCAAGGTGGAAAGGCAGAACGGAGGGAGTGAAGTTTTGACTACTTATTATGTCAACGGGAAGAGATTATAAGCAACCAGTAGCGTCTCGTTACACGCTTCCTGCTTCCTGTTGCTCTCCCGATGGTCGGACCCAACCTGGTAGGTGTCACCTGTGTCTCCCTCCCTCCCTCCTAGAGTATTTGCTCCTTATCTTCCTTCCTGTCTGTCTCCATCCATTGTTGTACCTCAGTTCCTCATCTTCCAACCGTGTTTTTCAGGAGTTTTGGAAACTGGAAACCTTTGACTGATATCTTTGCTCACCCGTGCGCCGAACCGGGTTTTTGGCTGAAGTTCTGCCTTCCGTCAGAGAATCTGCTCACCTGTGTCAGCTGCTTCCGCCTCACGATGCTATTATACTAAAGCACAATGAAATGCTGTAGAAGTCTTTGAAGTGAAGAGCATGAAAAGAAGAAGACTTCACTGGAGTATGCTTTTATACGTTTTGATCGCGGGTTGATGTCAGAATCCACGGCGATACCCGGGTCAGAAGTGACCCAGACTGAAGATTTAAGAGTTAAGCCTGAATCCTGCTTCGTCGTACCGACTTCAGTTCACATTCTGAACGCTGACGTCTCTCTACCGTCAGGCTCAGTGGGCGCAGGAGAACATTTACACTGGGTCGTTGTCGTTAATCAGTTTTTACATGGATTTGACTCTTTACCCGTCTAGGACCATGTGGTTCTGACTGGTTCCCTCCGCTCTTCCTCTCCAGATGATGACCTCATGGCTGCAGGAGTCACACTATTAAACAGTCTCTCACCTCTCTTACAAGACCAGCCGGTCCCGGCCGGGTTCATGTGTTCCCTATCAGGACAAAAATAGAATTACGCTCCCCGCGACCCTTTTAACCTCCTCTGTCAGCCCGAGAAGTCCGGAGGACGTCTGCTGGATACGATCCACCAACCTGCAGCGGGCCCGATTCTTTACGAACGCAGTCCGAGGATTCATGAGAGTCTCCATGAATCACCGTGTCTGAATGACTCAGAGGCCGATGGTTTCCATTCTGAGGACAAATGTAGAGGAAGAAGAGAGTTTAGATCCAGAAGAGGTTTCTTACGCTCCTCTTACGTTATATTTAAGGACATTTATTCTGATTCAGGATCTATTTTAAAGTCAAATACTCTCATTATTTACCCCTTCATGGACTTTGCTTTGACCCAAATCTGCAGATTAATCATATTTTCATCCTTCCAATCATAAACTGGGGATTTCAGATCAACCGGCAGGAATGTTGTGGATTTTCTTGTAGATGTTTTTAACTTAATTGATTATCTGATTTGTCCTTTTACCTTTTTTTATCTTCTATAGTTTGTGTTTTTCAAATTTTTCTGTTTCAAACTCCATCCTAGAGTTTATTAAATTTGTTTTAAAACGTTTGTCGCAGCAATTACGATAAAATAAAAATAATTAAGCCTTGTTTGGAGCTTGGGGGGCTCAGTGGGCTGAACAGAAACGCTGAAGTGGAATGCGCAAGAGACGACCGGCTAAATAGTGTTTGAGAGAGACTCAGCGAGTTTGTTGGATTCTTAGATTTAGAGGCTGGTAATAACTCAGACATTAATGTAAACGTCCACAAATTATTCCTAAATAAATTGATTTAATTCATTCTGATCGCAATAATGTCAATAGTTACTATTGTGCGTCGGCAGAGGTTTGGGCTCATTGAACGCTTTTTCTGGATAGCATCTCAATTTAATCAGGTAATGCCAATAATTCTGGTTGTTAATTGCCGGCCTTAATGCAGAAAACTAATAAATACAAATAAAAACAAACAAACCTCAAAACAAACAAAAAAAACCTGCATGCATTAAAAAAAAGAGAATATTGTACAAGGTTTAACCCGGTTCTCTCTGATCGGGTTAAACCTCAAGAAGGTCCACAACGTTAACGAGAGTCGGAAACATCATCGCCAACACGCAGAAAATCAAGATGAGTCAGCATTTATTTGGGTTTATTCATTGGACCAGAACATTCCAGCTTGATGAACTCTAAGCATAAGTTCTTGTGGAGATGCCGCCATGAGACTCCTGGTCTCTGAGGGGAACGGAGGCGATGCGTGATGAAGCAGTTGTTGTCCAGTGTTCAGCTTTAAGACGCCGGCGTCTTCGTCAGACCGTGAAGTGAAGGAATGCGACAAAGCCGTCACACCATCAAACCAAATAATCCCGGTAGCAGCGATAAGACGTCCATCTCCCTGCCGGGATGAAGCTGCTGAGCTCCTGACAGCTCAGTCCACAGAGGTGGAGACGACGCCGCAACGTGTAGCAGAGATATTAAAGGAGCAGTTCAACAATGAAAACTGATAATTCAGTCAATCCAGTCAATATAATGACGGAAAAGAAAATGACGTTTGTTAAAAGTCCAAAAAAACAAACAACCAGGAAAGCAGTTTGAACCGAAGGAGACATTTAAAATGAAACTCTTTTTTTCCCTGAAAAGTCCCCAATCCCCCTGCTTTGTACAAGTAATCGCCCTGATTGACCTCTTCAAATTGTGAAATTGTGTCCAAAAAAACAGGATTGAAGTTTTTTAACTTTTTCTGTCCATCACACACACACAAATACACGCACACACACATACACGTACACAAACATACACAAACATTTACACACACACATACACACACAAACATATACACACACACATACACACATACATACACAAACATATACACACACACATACACACACACATACACAAACATATACACACACACATACACACACAAATACACACACACACACATACACAAACATACACAAACATATACACACACACATACACACACATACACAAACATATACACACAGACATACACACACATACACAAACGAACAGACACATAATCGCACACATACACACACACTTACACAAACGAACACACACACAAACACACACATTCACAAACATATTCACACACACATACACACTTACACAAACGGACATACACATACACACACCCACAAACAAACACACACATACTCAAACATATACACACACATCTACAAATACACACAAGCACATTTACACAGGCACACACACATACATGCACACACACGCACGCACACAGTCCTGTCAACAGGGCTGTGACATGATTGACAGCTCTGACGCCACCAATGCAGCTGCAGATCATCAAGGTCAGCCATGATGCTCGCTGCTGATTGGCTGCTGTCCTTCTCCTGTCTGCTCTGATCGCTGCATGTTAGTGTGTGTGTGTGTGTGTGACGTGTGTGTGTCTGAAGTGTGTCAGACATGTTTGCATCACGTATGTGTGTGTGTGTGTGTGTAAGTGTGTGTGGTTGTGTGAGTGTGTAGTGTGTAAATATGTATGAAGACAGGATTCACCTTCTCACCTTCAAGTCCCTCCGTACCTCCCTGCCCTCCTTCATCCCAACACGCCCTCCTCTACTGTTGGCTCTTCCTCCTTCACACTCCTCACTACGCTTCCTGTCCGTTTATCATCAATGGGGTCGGGGGCTTTTAGCCCTGCAGCCCCCCGTCTCTGGAACGCTCTCACACAAACCACCTTTTAAACTTTCTCAACTATTCGTGTCTGTGTGTGTGTGTGTCTGTGTGTGTGTGTGTGTGTGTGTGTAATGTGTGTGTGTGTTCAGGCCCTGACCTTTTACAGGTATAAACAATATAAGCCTTTTCTTTTCTGTGGCCTGATAGTTCTACATGTCAAAGTGTCCCTGGTTAAGATACTGAGTAGCTGCCGGTGCTCTAGTGTGATGCATCCTGGGAAATTCACTGAAGGTTGCCTCAGAGGATGGGATTCGAACCCACGTGTGCAGAACACAACGGATCAGCAGCTCCTCCCTCTTGGCATGAAACCATCCTGCTTCTCCCGGGTCGCCCATCCTCTTCTCTAGACCGGTCCCTCCAGGACTCTGTCCCAGATCTTCATCGTCTGGCTCGTCATCTTCGTACCTCTGCGGCTGCTGCAGCTCTGAACATCAACACACTTTTGCTCCACTCCTCACTCCTCCTCCACGTCTCTCTCAGATCTTTCCATGCGGGTCGCAGAGGAAGAAAAAAAAGCCCGTTTTCACCAGATCGCTGAAAAAGGAGCCAATTTTCCGGACTGTTTATATTTGAATCGATTCCAGGTGATTTTTTTGTTTGAGGGAAAATCCAGCTTCTGAACGATCATCAATCCCAGTTAGAGAATACTGGCCACCAGAAACTTGAGAGCAGAGGATTTTTCTGCGGCTCGTAAATCTGGACCATTGATTGCGGCGTTTATACTCGCGCTCACTCGTTACGCATCATAAAGCAACCTGGGTCGATGACCTCATCCGGTCCAGTCCTCCTCAGGAGCCGGAGCGCTCGTAACCAGGGTCCATCTGCATAAATGTCTTAATCAACTTTTTTTTTTTCCAGCCAAGTCCTGATGGCCCTAATAGAGAGAACCGCTGAAGGTGGGATTAGTGGGTGGTCTCTGTGATGGAGTAGATCCCTCCAGCTGAATCCCAGACGCCCTCAGATGGTTCTGCTCCGGAGTTCCTCGTCACGGCCCGAGGAAAAACCACCTGAAAGTCCAAAACCAGCTTCTCCTTCTTTTTTTCTTCTTCTGTCTTTTCTGAATATTTTTCATTTTTGCCAGTTTTAATTACGTCCTTATCCAAATGTTGTTGTTGCAGCAGAATTATACAAACAACAAACTTTTGAAGTTAGGATTAAACTCAGAAATATATAATATAGATATTTGAGGTTTTTTGATTTTTTTTCTAAACTTTATTCAAAAAATACTTTTTTTTTTCTCTGTTTTAAACAACTTTCTGTAGATTTCAGGTCATCAAACTTCCGTTCACGGTGATCTCGGTTCCATTTATTGTTTTTGGAGTTACTCTTGCATTTAAAGTAGGAATAATGCATATCAAGTTACTTTTACTGCACGCCCATTTGCATTTTCTCAATTTAGGACTAATGCAGGGGGGAGGAGTCATAACGAAACGTTACAAAATAAAACAATGATAAAATAAAATCAATATCAATATTTGTCTACAGATTGGTGCTACAAATATCATTTCTGTATGATTCCATTCATTTCATTCTTCTCTTTTTTTCCAAATCAAAATCGCTGAGTTTGCGTATTCCTCATCTCAGAATCACAGTCACAGGATTCCGTATATTAATAGGAATTTGTCGTTAAAGTTACGTGACGTCATTAAACTTCACATCTTGAGGTTTTACGTTCAAAGTTCTGCACATGCTCAGTGGGAATGCAGATGAATAACGGTCCACCAGAACAAAGAACCAGAAGCCTCTCCTTTCACTTTTGCTCCCCACCCATTAAAGTTTCATCTTTTCGATACGTACGCCCACCGCCTCGGATTGAATTACCCATCAGGCCTTGCAGCGCCGGCCGCAGCCTGCGATCAACTCCCTGATGGCCGACACTAATCACGTCTGATTAGTGAGCTGCAGGATCTGCTGCCAGAATCTCCCGTTGCCCTGCTACTCCTCCGACCCCTGTGACCCCACTGGCTGACCTCTGATCCCTTGCCACATGATAAGTGTCTGTGACCTCTGACCTGCTTGGATAATTAAAGAGGCGTGACCTCGGGGAGATTGCATTGGAAATCTGTCGATGAGGATTAGTGACTGAGTATGAGGTAAGAAGGCACGGATGAAGGCATCGCCTCTTTTTGGAGACTTGATATGGCTCACACCGTGTGTGTGTGTGTGTGTGTGTGTGTGTGTGTGTGTGTGTGTGTGTGTGTGCGTGCATGTGTGTGTGTGTGCGTGTGTTCCTTACCAGTCAGTCGCTGAAACAGGATCAACAGTCGATCCATTTAGACAACCTGATCAAAGCACCTTTATCCCACCTTTGTTCTGCCTCTGAGACGGCACATGAGGTAGTAACAGATGCTAATCTCAAAATCTTTTTGGACACACAAAAGGCGGGACGGGGTGTGACATTTTGATGTGTGCCGACCACAACCAGAAGTCAAAGGAGAATAAAATTCAACAAAAACTTAAACTTTGACTGATATGTGCAATAAATATTTATATTTAATATTATATAATATTTACCCTTTAATGTCCCTCTCAGCTGTTTGGTTGAGCTCATTTGGACTCTTTTTTTTTCTTCGTGGAGGCATTTATTGAGAAAGTCCGGTCCCGGGTTTTGGTATATAAAGTCATGTGAGGATTTACTAAACAGAAATATTTCACTTTATAGAACCTGAAAGATTAAATAGTTCAAAACGTCAAATAGTTTTATGAAAACATTATTTATATATATATTTAATATATATATAAAATATAATATATGTATATATTTGACACTAGGGGGCGCTTTATCTCCTAAAGTTTTGGGGGCCATCATTTCTCAACTGGGAGGAGCTGACAGCTCAGTGGGTCACACCACTGTCAATCAAATGCCGGTCAAAAGGGGGCGGGGCAGAAATCCAGTCTGAATTTGCTGCATATGAATCAACTCAAGGAGATCTACCTTACATAGATCATATTTTACTCTAAAAGTTCATATTTCTGTCACTAGGGGGAGAGTTCTTTTTGAAAAACATTATTTTTCCTCTCCGCCCGTCCACAAACAGCGCCACCTTCAGGGCACCGCCGCACTGATCACACGTACATGCCGTGATGAATACTGATAATATGAAATATGATAAAGTGAGATAATAGAATATAATCATAAACGTAATCAGACTCTTTATAATGACCAAATATATGTTATCAACCGTCATCGAAGGAAATGCGATCGCCGCTCGCCGTTGGTTCAGGACGTGAAAGAAAGATCGGGTTTATTCTGACGTGAGGGTAAATTTATCGTGAACAGATTGTGTTGTCTGATGAATGAGGCGCCTCCGTCGGAGAAAATCCTCCCTGTGTGGTGGAAACGTTGGTGTTAATGATGAAGAATGGAGCTTGATGATGGGATGGATTCAGGATTTGATTGGACCAGGTGTTCCTGGGTTGAAGCAGTGAAGGGGTGGAGGTGGGGGTGGTGGTGGTGAATCTTATGCCAGACTGAAATGAGAAGAGAGAGAGAGAGAGAGAGAGGAAGAGGGAGAGGGAGAGAGAGAGAGAGAGGGAGAGAGAGTAAGAGGGAGAGAGAGTAAGAGGGGGAGAGAGAGAGAGTAAGAGGGAGAGAGAGAGAGAGCATTTTAAAGTTGGACAGCTGAGGGAACAGGATCGGTTGAAAGAGAGATTTATTCTGTTTTTAATTTAATGTATAATTACCGGTGGTCACGACAGAAGGAGAAGGTTCGAGTTTCAGAGAGTCGCTGAAGGACCGTACGACATGTTGGCCGCAGAAGCAGCGCGAGGATAAAACCGCAGACGTTCCAACTGGAGGGAGACGATCTTCATCCTGAACTTCAGTCGTCAGAGAGTCTCTCTTAAAGACACTGACTGAACTGTCTGTAGGGCTTAACAGACGACAGACAGACAGACAGAGGGACAGACAGAGGGACAGACAGACAGACAGAGGGACAGACAGAGAGGCAGACAGACAGACAGAGGGACAGACAGACAGACAGAGGGACAGACAGAGAGGCAGACAGACAGACAGAGGGACAGACAGACAGAGGGACAGACAGAGGGACAGACAGAGGGACAGACAGAGGGAGAGAGGGACAGACAGAGAGACAGACAGACAGACAGAGTCTCTGTCCCTCAGAGAGAGGGACAGAGAGACAGAGGGACAGAGAGGGAGACAGACAGACAGAGAGGGAGGGAGACAGACAGACAGACAGACGGACAGAGGGACAGAGAGGGAGACAGACAGAGAGGGAGACAGACAGACAGACAGAGAGACAGACAGACAGACAAAGAGATCGACAGACAGACGGACAGACCGATCATTGGAAAGGGGGCAAAACGTATGACTATACACTATATAAGAATATATATATATAAAATATAGAGATTTATATATATATATATATACAAGTCTTCTTGGGCGTCCCTGTCTGCAGTGGTTAGTCCCTCTCTAAGAGGTCAAAGGACATACTGATGCATGATGGGAGTAAAAGAGGGGTGATAGAATGGTTCCAGAACACACGGACCTGCTTTTGAACCAAAGATGGACTGCCGCGATATAAGACCGGTGGTTATAATGTAATGGCTGATCGGTGTTTTGCCACTCACACACATCTAAGCGTCGGATGACGGCGACCGCGAGGCGCCGAGGTCGACACCAGCCAGCCATAATTCACCTGACATTTTCCACATGCACTTAATTGCCGCTCATTCTCTAATCGAACACGTTGTGACGGTAATGGCAGCAAATGTCAAGTCAGCTTTTAGAGGCGACGCCGCCCGCAAATTACCCTCCCCTCAGACGAGCGTACACGCCGCCGTCGACCACGGAGGCCCGGCGCAGTGTGGCGACACCGCTGACACGCCTGATTCTCTCGCCGATTCATTGGACCACAGGTCGGGCCACCGCAGCTCCGAAACCGTTTAACTGGAAACCCCATCGGCTCAAAACACTTCCTCCAGAAAACGCCCGCGTTTAAAGGTGAGCGCCGCCGACACGCCCAGGTGGAATCAAACCAATTCTTCTCAGCTTTTTTCTTTTTTTTTTTTTGCTCCGCCGTCACCTTTGAAGTATTTTTACAAACTCTCCTACGGTTGTAATAAACGCCAGCCGAAGACGCCGAAGACGAAAGGACGATTTAAATTATTATGATGAAGAAAACGGCGAGGTTGAGCTCCGGCGCCGTGTCGTGTAATTAAAGATGGTCACCTTCGTGTTTTGAGGGACTCGCGTCTCCGAGAGTTCTTCTCTTACCTTCAGTGGTTTTATTTATATTTATTTATTTTTAAAGTTTGTTAAGAACAACTGTGGAAATGTTTTTTTCTCATTTCTTAAAGGTGCAGTGCGTCAAATTTCTACGCTTGAAGCTACAGATTAGAGTTTCGGTCAATTAGGTCGGATTTATTAATTAAATTTAATCCAAATGACTTTTATGATTGTGCACCTTTGAGATGCACAAACATGTTGCTGCGGTGAAGTCCCCAATCCCCTGCGTTGTGTAAGCAGGGGAATGATTGAACTCCTCAAATTAAATGTAAAAAATTATTTCCACATTATTTTTAGTAAAGAAAAAAATAATAATAATATGAATAATAATTATAATGATGATAAGAATATGGGTAAGGAAGTATACGACCAACCTTTCACAAAATCCATCCAGTTCTTCCTCACGTTGAAGTCTGTGTGGGTATAAAGTTTGAAAAGGATCCATGACACAATTTTGGAGGTATTTATGGAAAACAGTGTCTATATAAGGAAATGATTCATAATATGGTTCTGGAGTTATCGCGTTGTTACGAAGGATCTGTGGCGGCGAACTTTTCGGGGTGATGAAATCGGAAGAAACCCGATTTTTACGCTTAAAACATAATCACGAAGATTAAAGTCCATTTATCCAAAGATATAACCCGAGATTTTACGCACTGCACCTTTAAGACCCCGCAGCCAACGCCTCATTTCTCCCCACAGTTCCGTCCGTCCTCAAGGCCCGTTCGCGGTTCCGGATGAAAATCTTCTGCATTCATGAGAGAGAGAAAAAAAAAAATCCCCCAGGAAACTGCCGGCAAAGTGTTCAAAGTCAGGCGGAGACGATAACCTTGACAGTTGAGGAGCCGCCGACAGCTTGAGACACAAAAGGCATCATGAGGGAGGTGAAAGGAGGGAAGGGGGCGAAGGAGGAGGAGGAGGAGGAGGAGGAGGAGGGGAATAAATGACATTCCGCTCCAAGGTCCACCTTGGCCACCTGATTGTTCCAAAATGAGAGAGATGCCCGACCCAAGGAGGAGAAGAAAGCGAGGCAAAAATCAATACGGCGCAATTAAACACAAAGCAGGGCCCGGTGGAGCTGAGGGGGATTTGTTATTTATTAAATCCACTCCTCCACCTCCTTCGCCCCCAAACCCCATAACTCTCCCCAGTCTTTAATGCATGAGCCGCCCGGCCCCCCTTCTTCGGGTAATCTGACCTTTGTGGTTCGGACAGGGCCGGAACGATCGCCAGAGAAGACCGAGGAAGTCAAGAGCGGTCCGTTATCGATCCCAGCCCCTCGGCTTTGTCGCAGAAGACGCGGCGCTTTGGTTCTGAGGAGGAAGCGGGGGTCGCGTCTGGAAGATTATTCCGCCTCTGTGGTTTGATTCAGGTTCAGGAACAACGAGAAACATCTGCAGCGTTTCGTCTTTTCCACCATGAACTAGAACTACGAGGGTTCAACCTCCGAAAGGCCCCAACCCCCCTGCGTCGTACAAACAATCCCACCTGATTGAACTCCTGACGTTAAATGTGACTCATTAATAATCTGAAACGGTCCGTATTCAGTTCCAGTTCTTTTATTCAGCCATCATATATAAATACACTGTAAAAAAACAAAAAAAAGAAGAATTGTTTTTCCACAGGTGACACATAATTACATTAATTATATTATTGAACTTAAAATTGAAGTTGAAAATACTTCACCAGTAAAAGTCTCTTTTTACAGTGTCTAATAATTGACTTAAAACACTGCAGGAATAAAAAAAAGGCCAGATTTGTGCATCAATAATAAAGAAATATTTAATATAACTTTAGATTTGAAGGTAAAAACCGGGAAAATAATGATAAAGATAAATACATTTAAATGGTTTTTCTGAGCTGAGGAATAAAACGAGACAAATTTCCTTCAGTCGATTCATGGGAGTTAAATTAAGACACTGTTTTGGAGCAGAAACTGAACAATGCTCCCCTTACACTGCAATAACTGAAAATCTTATCAACAGTCTTTTTCTAATTCCTAGTCAAAATATCTCATCGCACTTGATTTAAGACACAACCAAAGAAAAAGTAACATTTCACTGAGGTACAGGGATCTTCTTCTTTTTAGGCAGTTGAGCTCAAAGAATGTTGAAAATATCCCAAAAGCTCAAATTTAATATTTCCAGCTGACTTAGAAAATGTAAAATGTTATTTCAAAGTCCTAATGGTCTTAAATCTATCTATCACTGCTAAAAAGAAAACTTTATACATCTCCGAAGGGGAAGTTTATGAGGTGGATAAGGAGATATGATTATTATTTTCTTTTAAAACAAGGACAAATATGCAAAAATGCACAAAACATAATAAAAACACAACAAATAATAGTGATAAAGTGTGATCTTAAAAAAAAGTATTACTGGCTGATTCTGAGACACAAAACCTCCTAATATTAGTAAAATAAAGTAAAAAATTTGATTTAAGATTTACTTTATCTCAATCTCAGGTCTGTGATTAATGCTAAAAACGTCATATTTTGGGAAGAATTATACAACTGACCTTTCCCAAAATGAATCCAGTTCTTCCGCGCACTAAGGTCTATGTTGGTATAGAATTTCAAAGTGATCCACGGATACGTCTTTGAGTTACTGCATTTATACGGAGGATGTACGGCGGACAAGGACTCCCTATAATAAATAATGAATATAAAACAATCCACCATAAGAACAGACTATAACGTTCATTATCTCGTTACCACGGCACCTGTCAGGTGTTGGGAGGTATCGGACATCTAATAAACATCCTGTCCTGCGGTTGATTGGACAAAAATTGGACATCTGTGTCGTTGTGTCGTTGACAAAAGAGCGTACGTTAATTTAATCAAGTCAGATGACATACACAATGCCGAACCGACTTCACTTCCACCGCGGTCCTTCAAAATGAGAGTACTTAAAATACACTAGGCCTCAGTAACAGGAAACATAAGCATGTACTTATACCATAAACGGAAGAAACGTGTCAGAGAATTATATTCTGACAGCTTTTGTTCGTAGATATGGGATCGTCATCAGCAGGAATCATCGCCTGCACATACTGAAGGAATAAATATATTGATTACTCCGGCCAGAATGTTACTTAAGGGGGAAAGGATGCCGCCTACCCTCCAGCACCCGCCTCAAAAGCTGCTGCATCCTCTCGGAGGACGGCTCCAGTGTGCTGGAGCTGGACCTGGCGTTAGACGCGGGTTAATCAGACAGAATAAACTGCTGACGTGGCGAGCCCTCACTCAGCGATAATCAATGTGGGGCAAACAGCTTCAGAGGAAGACGCCGAAGAAGAGGAGGCGGCGGCTCCCGGATGAGCCGGAAGTCAGTTATTAAAGATATATAATTAACACGGGAAATGTTTTTTTTCCAAGGGTTTCGGATCCTTATGACCTCTTGACCTTTTGTTATTTCTCATGTGCTGTTGAATAAGAGAGAAAAAGAAAATCAAGCAGCGAATCGTTCCGGAGAGTTTTCCTGGTGAGCAGCAGAGGGTCTTTTTTAGCCCTCTTTGATTCCTCTCTGATACCGTGTGTGATTGACGACCTTGCGGTAGCATCTCTATACATTCACACACACACCTGACCTCCACCAGCACCATCTCCAGAGCCTCCTCCTCCTCCTCCCTCCTCCTCCGCCCGAGACCCAGAGGAAATTAGAGGCCTTGTATCGTTGTTTTCTACGCACCTCCTTTCTATTCTTTTCTTCTTCCTTCCCTCCTTCTCCTCTCCTCTCTCCCTCTGTCCGCCTCCGTTGGCGAATTTGATCCAGGCCTGGGATGGCGAAGCGGGTGGAGTAAATGAAATATTGATCCACTGCTCCGTGGCCTTGCCTTCACCTTGTCCTGCGTGCTGAGTTACCGACTCTTCCGTTCTGCGTGTAATAGGAATTATTACAGGAGGCCGTGGCGAGTAATTACTCGGCGCGGCGGCGAGGGTGCTGAGGAGGGGCCGCTGTATATTTCCTCTAAAGAAGTTATTTACCGCACTTGCTACCTTCAACCCGGGGCTGCCCCCCTCCCTCCCCTCTGACCGCCCCCCCGCCCGTCGTGGCCATGTCTTTCTTAACCCTTAATTCAATTCTGTTAAACGTCATTAATCATCCGAGGCGTCGAGGGAAGTTTATCAAACGCCGGCTGAACCCAGAGGCTGAGGCTAACTCGGAAAACACAAGGACCGCGATTACAGAATATGTCAGGGACTCAGTCCTGCTGAAGGCCGTGTGTGTGTGTGTGTGTGTGTGTGTGTGTGTGTGTGTGTGTTCAGCACACAGGTATATGTCTGTATTTCCACAATAGCATTTAGTAGAAGTTTGGTCATCCATCCCGCCTTTAGCCTTTGACGCATATTTGTTCTCCTTTTGGGACTATGTGGCGCGGTTGGTTATATATATTCTTATTTCATTCCTATTAAAGCGAGTAGCGACTCTGATAATCCTAAAGCCTGAACAACAAATCAAATCAAACAAATGTTTACCGGAGGAGGCGGGAGGGTTCGCTAGCTAGCGTAGCACTCAGCAGCGCAGAGCATTTAGATGTATTGCATGATGCGTTCAATGTCTATTCAGTAACAATCAGTCACGGGCGACGCAGAATTGTAATGACGTCCTCATCAAGGTGTTCTCAAATGTAATTGTGTAAAAATGTAGTTTTTCCCGCGAGCGTCGGTGGGATAAACAAACCGTGGCGTGGTTACGATATACGGTGACGTGATGACGCGGCTCTGACGTGGCTCCTTGCCAATGGAAAAGCAAACGGGTTCTTAGGAGGTGCCCAACTAAGCACTGGCCCTAGCACCAGCACCGAACTTGCACCAGGTTCTTTTTGGTGGAAGACGGGTATCTGTGGACCGAACCAGGAACAAAACCGAGAGTCTGGAAACGTTTAAAAGTAGTTTATATTTATAAATGGGGCGGATTTGCTAGAAGCTGTGGTCTAGCCCGGAGCTCAGCGTCAGAGACCAGAAGGGTGAGCAGGAGGCTGATGTTCGGGGCTGAAACCGGCACCGGGTAAGTGGGACGGGAGGAGAAAACCAGGCTAACAGGAGAATCTACTGTAACAACAAACACTGGAGCTTAATCAATCCTGAACCGGGGGATACGTCTGCTGCAGAGGCTGATGGACGATGTGGAGGAGAGTGGAGGTCGTATCCGGGGTTACCCCTCTTGATTGAGGATCGGAGAGCAGGAGCGTCGAGGTCCGGCCAACTCCAGCGGGTTTCCGCCACATTCACGCAGGAGAGGAGTTGAAGAGCGAGGCAGAGAGGAGAAAACTCTCGAGGGAAGGGCGCCATCGCTATTCCACCCCGACAGCGAGGTCAGCGGTCTGAATAGCGACGGCGATGTTCTGAAGTGCATTTAGAAACTCCGGCGCTCTGGAATGAAGCCAACAATGCTTTCACCGCTCGGACCGTTCTATTAAAAACCCATTCACCATCTCCTTTCAACTTTTCGATTACGCCTGTTGTGCTGTGGATCTCCTTCTGGTTCCTTGAGTGTCTGATCCACAAGCTCCATCTTCACGTATCTGTTTATTAAAGTCACTTCCTCCTCTGAACATCAGTGCCAAAAAAACAGTTTATGCAAATCCACTCCATGTTGGGTTTATTTAGATTCAAATAGAAACCTCCTGTTCTTGGTACAGTCCGGCATCTTTTCCGACGTTAGACAGCCCATAATACTCGATGTATTTTTAACTGTAGCCTTTTTCTAACTTCTTGTAGTTGGAATTTACCAAATGGACCAAACCATCCAAACGTGAAACTTTTCATAGTACAAATAAAGGGGGGTCAAACTCAATCGCAGAGGGGGGGGCCACAATTTAAGATGTATATCATGTATTCTTATTTTATTCACTCATTTTATAGAAACAACAAAAGAGAAATTTCCTCAAAATACAGATTAAATTCATAATAATTCATTTCTATAATAATAATAATAATACATTTAATTTATAACGCACTTTACATTTGGATCAAATCTCTAAGTGCTACAAAGTAAAAGCAGATAAAAGCATCAATAAAAAATATAATAATAACTATATAAAAACATGACCAAAAAGCAGCAATGTTAATCAAAGTTATAGGTTCTGTTAAAAAGGAAAGTTTTAAGTCCTTTTTTAAATGTGTCAGTCGTCTGTGGAGCCCTCAGATGGTCAGGGAGGGCATTCCACAGTCGAGGGGCAGCAGAACACAAGGCCCGATCACCCATTCTTATGGTAATTGTTATGGTGTGACATCAGTCTTCTGTCACAATAAAACAGTAAAAGTAGAAAAACAGTCATGAACAGGTAAAGGTATGTTTCACAATCGTTTTTAACAAAAGATTTATCGATTATATCTCCTTATGTTCTCCGCAGCATCTCCTCTAAGGATTAATAGAATGTTTATCAGAGGGACTAGATGAACGGAGGAGCAGGGAGAATGGATAGCTGACACGGCTATCGCAGTGCATTCTGGGATTTGTAGTATCTGTGGTGTCTGTGCTCTATACCAGCTGTCCAGCTATTATAGAAAAGAAATATTGTATTATATATTTTAAAACTCCAAATTCACACAGGTGATACGAGATGTATCGGTTCTGCAGGTCGTGACCTCACAACAAACAAACATTGTGGAGCTACCTACCAACCATTAACATTTAAAACCCGTGGAATTAGAACCACAGCTGATTCAGATGAACGGCTCACGGATGTCACACCCGATCCTGCCTTTCTACCTCGCATTCGTTGAAAAATGACTGATTCACATCTGTTACTACCTCCAGCGTTGTATTAGAGTTGGAACAACTCAAGAACCTCAATCACTTCTCTAATGCGTTTGTACAAGACAGGGGGAACGGAACGAAGGCGCTTGAGTTCGACCCGGTTACGTTGATTTTGTGTTTGTTGAGTTTTCTGCTCTATAATTGAAAATTAAACATTTTGTGTATTTTTATACACCACATTTCAGCGAGAGGGCAATCCAAAGTGTTTCACACAACAACAAAAAAATCAAGAGCATGGCGACAACGTGCAAAAGAACATTAAGATAGTAATTAAAACAACTGTCTAAACCTTTTGGACCCGTAATCCAGTGTTTTCCTGAACGGTAGTGTGGAGGAAGGGCAGAAATAAGAATAGGTTCAAATATAAAGATTTAATGAAAGGCAGCAGCATATAGGAAAGTTTAAAACTTTCATATAATAGAACTGAGCCTTGAAGCGGTCCTGCAGTGTTCTGGGAGCCCGTTCCAAATATTTGGTTCTGAAACTCTGGGGACGCTGAGCGAAGCTGATCCAGACGACCTGAAGAGTCTAGATGGGTCATAAATACATTTTTGCAGTTTTGGATTAATTTTCCGGTATCTGGTCCAACCCCCCCCCCTCTGGTTTCATTCTACGTATTCCTTTAATCACCTCTTCCTCATCCTCTCCGCACATAATGTTCAATTTGCCAGCGTTTGCTCCCGTCTGAGTCAAGACTCGGTGGGCGGAGCCCCCCTGCAGCAGCGACCTGCTGTTGTTTCGGAGCCTGATGTATTCCCGCATCGCTCCGGGAGGAAGAGGCCGTTTGTTTGTGTGATAGATCCCCGGCGGTTGCGTCCTTGCCTTAGCGGTGGCCCGTCTGGCGCTGCCATGGCTGGGCGACATCCCACTGCATCAGAGCGCCGCTGAAGGTCAGCGCTGATGGGATGGAGGAAGTAGGAGCGATCCATCGTGGGACGGGACAGAGGCTTAACAAGTCTACAGGGCCGCGGAGGAGAGAGGAATAACAATCAGAGGGCTGAAGCCTTCCTCACCGGAAGACAGACGGCTGCCGGAACATCGGCCGGCGTCTCCCTCATCTGAGAAAGTTTAATCAAAAACAGCCTTGAAAACGTTTGTTTTTTTCTTCCCCAAAACATGCCAAAAAGTCTTTACAGCCACAAAAGAAGTTTCTTTTTGAAAGGGCGTGATCATTCTTCCTCGCTCTGCGGTGAAGTGGGTCCAACGGATTTCTGCTTGTTACACCGGAGCTTAATTCCACAGAGGAATGTAGCGTAGAAAATAAGACGAAGAAAACACGCGTCCTCTAAACCGAGATCTCTCCAGAAGCTCCGAGGAATCCCACCAAAGGTCACTCATCTTTTTACCTGGGCAGTAATGTAGTTTTTTTCAATTCAATTAAAGAATGTTCCATAAGATGTTTAGAGCATTTTTTTTTTTCCACCCCGGTTTTGTTTGTTTGGTTTAAACTAGATTGTATTCTGTAAGACCGTCGTCGTGTTTTTGTAGTAGTAGCTATTGGAAAAATGTTACACTCTATCATTGTTTGTTATAAGCGAGTCAAAAACGGAGAAGTTTCCATGAATCAATCAACAGATGGTTTTATTTTTTTTAAATTAGCCGCCGTCACTAAATCATCAAACCTTAACTCTATGATGTCATCACCTCGAGAGGTTTTAAAATCCCCCCCCATAAAACTGACTTATCGAATTGGACTTCATCAATAATGATTGTTACTGCCTCCATATCAGGAGCCACTTTAAACTGTGGTGTCCCCCAGGGACCCATCCTTGGACCCTTCATCTTTAGCAGTCATGCTGCTCAAGGTTAAGCCTGAATTAAGAAAGAGTGACTCTTATTTCTTATGTTGAGAAGGTACCAAACCGTTGAGGGATAAATAACCAGCTTCCTATGATATTTGCGATGTTCCCCGGGGATTTTAACCCATTTCTTGGGTGCAAATGCCGGTTCTGTGATACTCCGACAACCTTCTTCAAAGCCAAACATTTTTGACGGGAGTCAAAGTCAGATGAATGGATCCTTTGGATCTGAGGTTGGAGGGCTCATTGAGCCGAACAGCGCCGAACAGAGACACTGAAGTGGAATGTACTTCTTCTGCTTTTTGTAGTTGTTTCTATATAGTTTTGAATGCCGCAAAACACGTAACGTCACCAAAACAAACAAAACAAACACACGAACAGCAGTGAAAACGTTCCTTGGCGGAAGGAACAACCGATGATCCAGTGAAAGGGTCATGGGTGTCAAAGGGTTGATGGAAGTGGGGTGTGAAGGTCAGTCAGGGTTGTCTGAGAAGATGGACTGTTCTTCAAAGAGAAAAGGAAAAATAAAAGTTCTGGTTCCGGTGCAGACCAGTCAGAACAAACAGTTCATCTGAGCTACAGCCTCAATGGTAGGGCAGGCAGTTCCACTGGGCTAATTTCATTTGATGTTTTATGGTTAATTTAGCGGGAACATCATATAATATGTTAATAGTACCAGATCTATCCCAGCGTTAATCATCTGTAGTCCCGTGGCGGACGCGAGATGATGCGCAGGTCGTAGTAATTATGATAAATCAGACCGATGCACTTAAAAAAAACATCATAAAACATGATGTTTATGTATAATAATACACATTCTGGCATTATTGACTCGAACAGAACCTCCAATCAGGCCCGCTGATGCCTCAAGACCCTGATGGCGCCTCACCGAGAAGGTTCCTCCTAACGAGATCAGAGGCAGCCCTCATAGATTCTATTACCCGACCGCTTTATTACATTACGTCTCCATTTACGAAGCTTAAGCAGCTCCGAGCACGGCCGGGGCTTCGACCTTGTCAGGAGAGGAGAAACTCTGACCCAATCAAGAAAGAGGAGAATATTAAAAAAAAAAAAAAACACAAAAAAACTCAGACAGGCTGGGGGTGGGAAAATAGAAAATCGATAGGGCAGAGGAGCAGGAGGATGAAGATTGAAGGATGATGTGGATAGGATTCAGAGGCTGGGGAAGAGGTGGCATTTGAGAGATTGCGGCGTGTAGCTTAGGGCGCTGACGGTGATGGCGATCACTGAAAAACCTATCGACGGAGCTGATGTGAGACGGCGGGACCGGACCACCTCGCCAGCTGAGACACATGGGCCGACAGATTCTGTTATTGAGACCTGTCCGTTTCCCCTCCCAGCATCCAGCAGCGGTAACATTCTGTCCGCTTCATTGTAAGGAGAAAGTGGAGGACAATCACTCTGTCAAAGATTCATTCCTCAAGGTGGCTGAAGGTAGAAAAGACGAAGATCCGTCAGGGTCCGCTGTCCTTGGGTCTTTGTGCTGGAGTCACTTCCTCAGTGGACCGGGAAAAAAAGCCATTTGTTCCTCAGCATAAAAACTGAGTTCGATTTGTTTTCCATTACACACCTGTTTCCCATTCAGGGCTTGGATGATTGCTGGGATCCCATCATGCACCAGAACGCGTTGGAAGACAATCAGAAGTACACATAATTAGCAAACTCCTCTCCAAGGCTGTGAGAGCTGCAGCCTCGTGGTTCTGATTGTCTTTCAATGCGGGTTTTATGTTAGAAGAGAGTAAAGCCCGGCTCATGCAAACATTCCCATCCAAGGCCGGCGTGTCTCTATTCACCTCCTGCGTTCCTTTGTTCTGCGTCAGAAATGTCAGTGCAGGTAGTAACAGATGTGGATGGAGCATACGTACGAACACGAGGCGGAGAGAAAAGATGTGGATGGAAAAATGTGTCACGTCTGCAGCCTAGAAATCAATGACTTAAAACAACAGGAAGTGGTTAGCGGCGACTGAAAGAAGAAATAAATCAACCGCAAATGTCATCAAATCGGGAAGACGGGGTGAGATCCGAAAAAACAGCAGAGAACGAGATCAACTGACTGTTTCGCTAAGTTTTTAGAAAGCGCTGCTTTGACAGAAAAACAGATACGAGTTTTTTCCACTGATGCTGTTTCGTTTGACCTAGCCTTCATTTATTTATCTCAAGTTTTCTAGAGCATCGCGACCAAAACAGGCAGCGTTAAAAAACATAAACAAACAACTTTAGAACTATTCACATCCTGATGAATCGTCAATATTTGTCGCAAGTCGTACAGGTCAGGGGTCAAGTAGCAGTTAGTTGAACAAATCAGAACATCTCCAGTACTTTAAGACTCCTTGAATCCAGTGAGACCAACAGCTAGGAAGTTACGTTCGCAAAACAGTAAAAACAGTGTTTGTTTTTTTGTAATAACCCCCCCTAGTGAGTAAAATATGAACTATCAGGATAACATTTAAATGCATGTTCGATCTCCTCGAGTCGATTCCAATGCACCAATTTGGACTGAATCGGAAGAATGGTTGAGGCAAAAATGTGATTTTTTGAGATGAAGCTTCCCTTTGTGGCGAAAGTATGGAGCTGACCCTTCCCAAAATGAATCCAGTTCTTCCTCACACTAGGGTCTATGGGGGCCTAAAAATTGAAAATGATCCATGAAGGAGTTTGAGTTATGGTGAAGGTTCTGATGGCAGAGGACGATTCCATAATTGCCCAAACTTTTCAGGGATATAATTCGATTAGCATATTCCAGAAGTAAAGTTTACAGTTGGACGAGGAAGACGTTCCCACTTGGGCGTTTGGACCGGTTGATGAAGCTCAGAGCTCCACGGTAGAAAGAGTCCAGCCTGTCTAATCAGTGGGAAGGAGCGTGAGCTACGAAAGCTTCATGGTTCTACTGATCAGGACATCAGTCAGTGACGTCTGTCCAGGCAGAAACATCTCAACGACTGAAGGGACGGCCATGACAGATCGGTAACACAACAGGCTTTGATGTCCCTCCAACAGAAACCCTCATTATGCTGCCAGGAAGCACTCTGCAAACATCGGACTTCTGCTGGCGACACACTAGAGGATAAAATGTCCGATATGGCTCCTCCACGACGGCGGGGCGTGGCCTGATTCAAGGCTTATCCCAAACGACTATTTTTCCAAATAATTCTCAAGTGTTTAGCGTCGACACGATTATCTTATTGCTCCCGATCAAGTCGGAGGCCTTCCTCCGACAGAATACCCACATAGCCAATGAGAGCCAGCGGACCGGGAAGTGTCACAACCGCTGTTGCGTATTTTTACAGTGAACAGAAACCGCACACCGCCAATGACCCCCGTCTGGAAGATGGGTGGGCGTCCAACTACAGGGCTTTAAAGAGATAATCCCAAAAATAATTCCGGTCCATTCCATGTGGAGGCAAAAGGAGAATAATGTCCAACAGAGAGACCTAATTATAAGGAACTTTTATTTTGTACTTTTACGTTATTAACCTTTTAGGATGAATGGTTTCCCATCCCCCCCCCCCCCCCCCCCCCCCCCCCCCCCCCCCGGATCATCGCCGCGCTGATCCGTGATCGACTCAGGTTATTAACGTTGTCTCGTAAAGTTTGGTAACCAACTAACGCTCAGACAATAAACTCTCTCCTCGCGTCTGTCTCCCCCGATCCTCGTCCCTCTCCGTCTCTCCACTTCCAACCAAGACCTTATGAATATTTCCCTTTGAGTTGGGGGCGGCGTAAAATAAACAGGAGCCAGAATCTCGCTTGGGGGAATGTAAGATGCATGAAAAAGTTGTGAGACAGAAGATCTGACGGTGTTTTGGCATCTGCTCTGCCTCTTCTCCTCTCACCAGATCCTCTCCTGTCCTCTGATCAGCTCCAACAACACGCCATGAAGAGGGAGAGAGGGAGAGAGAGAGACAGAGAGGGAGAGAGAGAGAGAGAGGGATAGAGAGAGGGATAGAGACAGAGAGACAGAGAGAGAGGGAGAGACAGAGAGAGAGAGAGAGAGAGAGGGATAGAGGCAGAGAGAGGAATAGAGACAGAGAGACAGAGAGAGAGGGAGAGACAGACAGGGAGAGAGAGAGACAGAGACAGAGAGGGAGGGCGAGACAGAGAAGGAGAGAGAAACAGAGAGAGAGCGAGACAGAGAGAGAGCGAGACAGAGAGAGAGAAAGAGAGAGACAGAGAGAGAGAAAGAGAGAGAGGGAGAGAAGCTGCTGCACGGATCTCTGTAGATAACTAGAAAATAAAAATTCTTCAAGTTGGAAAGTGAGAGGAAAATAAGACGTTTGTAGATATACCCTTAAGTACCGTATAATTATTGGGACCCTTTGAGAGTTAAATTCGATGCAAAAAAAATGTCTTTGTCTTATCCATCGTCTTCAATTCGGATTATTCTAGAACAAATTAAACTTTTAACCCGAGTAACAAAAAAAACAACCTGAAACAAATATTTTTCTCTTAAACGCTGCATTTATGGGCATCCCTAAGAAATCCTGAGATTAAAGGGTAACTGAAGAATATTTGTAGTCCTGTCATATTTGTGGCTTCACCTGTTGGAGCAGGAACTCTGAGGTGGTGAACAACGACTTCCTGTTATACTTGGAGTATAAATATGAGGTGACACAGGCCGGATTCTTTATGACAGATTCAACAGTTAGATCAATAATTAAGAAGTTAAAAGAGACTGGAGGTGTTAAAAAAAATCAGCCTGGAAGAGGACGTGTCTGCAAAGTGCCTAGGTTACCAAATACACCTGGGACTCTCACTGGAACAAGGTCAGAGGTCAGATGAAGACCAAAGTAAAATAATGTGGCTACACACACAAAAAGTGGTTGTGGCGGAACGAGATAGGAAGCCATAGAGAAAAGACACTCATACCCTCTGGGAAGTCTGGTGGTGGATCGTTGATGCTGTGGTCCTGTTTTTCTTCCAAAAACTACTGGATGAAGACCTAAAAGCCTGTCAGGAACCTTAAAGTGGGCCGTGGTTGGACCTTGATCTGAAGATCACCTCAACATCAACCCAGGAATGGTTCAGAGGTCACAGAATAAAGGTTCTGTCATGGACATCCCAGTCAAATGACCTAAACCCACCAGAACATCGGTGGGATGGAGGGATGGTCTCAGATCCACTTCATGTGTTCCCAGACCTCATCACTGACTACAGAAGGAGACTCAGGACTGTTACTGTTATTAAGGGGGCGGAGCTACATATTAGATGCAGGGTGACAAAATTGGAATTGACATTTTCAAGGAAAGTATTTGTTTTTTATGTCTATTTTGTTACTTAAATTGAGGTCAGGAAATGTTGATAGATTTGTGGTAATAATTTGAATTAAAGGGGTATAGACGTTAATAAAGACGTTTACATGCGTCTCATTTTACTTATTGTTTAAGGAGGCCACTGTATATACCTTGAAATGTGGAAAACTGTATACCTGGCTTTTCACCTTCTGACATTTATCATTTCTGTTGGGCATCATCAAACGAAGGTGCCGCGGCTTCTACATGCTCGCTTTGACGTCATGCTAGAAATGGATAGTCAATCAATATTAGATTCCAAACACAGCATGGGCGAGCTAATGCTAGTTATCCACTCGGATCAAAGGGGCTCCGGTGGGAAGAGTACCCAGAGAGGGGGCGCTCCAGCCCTGGGTCTCCTGCGGGCACAGATGGCACACAACGAGGTTGGAGTCCCGCTGCAGGAGCTGGGGAGGAGAATCAGAGAGATGCAGGCACAGTGCTGGGGTAGTCTGGGGACAGGAACCCCCCCCCCCCTTCCCACCGCCACCGACAGTCCATCCAAAAAGAGGCAATCTCACAACACCCTCAAGGGAATGGTTGCAAATGCACCCTCCTTCCTACTAGCGTGCCTCCATCGCCTTCATGTGATGTAGGAATGAAGCGGGGCAGCAGAGGAGGTTAGATGATGAAGGGGGGAAAGAGAGAAGATGATGTGGAGGAGGAGAGGGAGGCAATCTCTCTCTCTCTCTCTGTGTTCTTTGAAGCTTGTCTTATGGCTTTTCTCTGTCAGCTCGCTCTCCAGGGATTCGGGGGGAGGATGGGGGGGGGGGGTTGTCTGGCTCTGGAAGGCATCCACACCCTCAAAAAAACCTGTGACATTTAGGCTCCTCTCAGTGACGTGGAAACACCGCGCACATGCCGCGAGTAAAACTCTACTTTATCTTGATGGATTTCTACACAGGAACAGAAGATAGATCCAGTATAAACAGAAGAGCACAACATTCCTCCACCTCCATTAACGTTCTGATTCGTCCGATCTTTTTCGCCCGACTGCTTCGCCGCAGCGATTTGGAGGCAACACTCCTAACAATACCTAACAACGGGAAATTGCTCCACTTTTCTTTTTCTTTTTTTAACTCTTTATTGTCCCGCTGAGGTCTTTGGTTGAATCGTGATTTGTTGATTAAAAAAAAAAGTGTACGGCTTTAATGAACCTGTTTATAAAATGACCTAGTGGCAGCATGTATGTGCTAAAGATGAAGGGGCCAAGGATGGAGCCCTGGGGGACACCGCGGGTCAAAGGGGCCACAAAAGGAGGAGAAATGTACTTTGACTCTGAAGAAAGTTCTAATCAATGAGGGGTTTTCTGTTTTTTATGGATTATAACAATGTGAAGACTTACTAAACAGAATTCTGTGACGTGATAAAACCTCAAACATCAAATAAGAGTCAAGTAGTTAAAAAGGTGGAGCTAATCTAATCAAAACAGTTTTCCACAAGACACAAAAATGTCACAATGTGATTCATTTACTCTTTTAACTGCTTAAAAACACGCTGGAACAAACCCTTTTATGCTTTGTGAGACATTAAGTTAGTAAATATGCGAAGAAACCATTCTTCCATTCTCTGCCAAACAAGTGAGGAAGAGTCAATCCTGCTCACATGACCTCATCCAAATCTCAAGCTCATATAAAAAGGTTTAAATGTCATTAGCACCTTTTTTTAAAAAAAAAAAAAATTGAAATCTTCACTCCAGCCTCGTACGAAACGAGTTTGAACACATCTGAGTGTTAAAACATTAAAAACGCTCATTTTTACCTTCTTCATTTGCATTTTATGCATTTTTTTGGTTAATGTGCTCTTATATAAAACTTGTGTTTTATAAGTTTTGGTAACATCGCTCATCACGGTTGGGGGAAAAAAAACAACAATGGTGATCTTATGTAGGAAGAAGGAAACGCCGCGCGATGGTCTAATACCTCTTTGTTTGCTCTTCATCTTTTGGCTCCGTGACAAAAACAACAAAGCAGCTCCTGCTCTTGATTAACGGCAGTCATAATAGATTGTAGCTGGCGGGCGTTTCTATTTCATTATAAACAAGCTAATCTCATTTGTGGCCGCCATTGAGAAGTTCCATTGGGTTATTCCCTTGGACGACACACCAGCTGATATCCTCGCGTCTGGAGGTCTTCACGACGGTCTTCACGACGGTCTTCAGGCTCCGGGTTTGATGAACCCACAGCAGCAAAAAAAAGTGGGAATGGTCAGGAAATTTCCTTTGGAACGATGGATTTGTTGGCGTCACGTCCGCCGCAGATCCCCCGCATTAACCTGATGACACAAACGCTATTACAAAGGATCATCTTCATATTACTCCCATAGACTTCAGTGCGAGGAAGGGCAGGATTGATTTCGGTTGTATGTTTCCAGCACCAACTTCACTTTTATTATTTATGGATATAAACGGGGACTAAAATTCAAATCTCAGCGTGACCACGTCTTGACGACGACATCGTAATTCTGTTTGTCCCAAAACTCGTTTTTAGTGAATAGACACTGAAGGCATCATACGGTAGAAAGAACGGCAATGTCTTTTCGCAAAAAACATTTTTCCTAATTCCCTCTCCGATATGGATTCCATGCTGCCATGAAAACTTCTACAAATGACTCCTTTTATTCCAGTTTGTCTGCAAAAACGACATTTGACAAGATTACATCTGAACACGTCTTGACGACGACGACATCGCGATCCAGCTTGGCCCAAAACTCGTGAACGAAAAGACATTGAAGGCATCATACAGCATATATCAAATAATACATTTATATATATGTTGACATCATTTTGGCCAATAGGTCAACAGAAGTCTACGAAGACCTTTGGTTTAAGTATCAGTCTTTGATCTGCTGTGTGCTGGAGGTCCTCTGCAGGGGTCTCCGGTCCAAAGCCTATCTTTAGCCTGCTGCCTGATTGTGGCAGAGTTCTGTGGGCCTAGTTTAGTCCCATAGTGCAGAACTAATGTGCTTCAGATCAATAGTAGCTCAGAGGCAGAGCAGACACAGTCTGCACAACACAAGGCCGGCCAATTTGCTCCCACACTGCTTTCCTCTCTCGCTCCCCCTCCCCGGCAGAGAGAAGTTCCCGGGGTGCCTCATGCTTCCTCGGTTATTTGTAACTTTTCAGAAAAGTTTGTTTGTCTTTTTTTAAATATTGACACGACAGAGCGCCATTTCCTGTAGATAGACCCCCCCTCAACCAAACCATCCCCTCTGTGAATGGGCACGCTCCGTATTTTCCGCCATCGTTTACGGCGTGTCATACTTTCCTCATAAACGCCAGCATCGATTGTCTTCTCCTTACTCTTTTCTTCTCGCAATCTCTGCAAAGCTATTCGTGTCTGGTATTCTTCAGGCCCGGCCCGGACTAAATAGCCTTATCTGAGCCCGCCTCGTGCCTCGTGTAAGGCATGTCAGAGACAATTGTTTTCAAAAGGACATCACAGACAGATAGACAGATACCGCCGCACGCCGACTCCTTGTCAATTCTCCGAGCGGCGGCATGTGCGTTCACTCTGCGTTATCAGGCGGGAGATTGATTTCTGTGTCCATCTTGTTTGTCCTTCCCTTTGTGTTTGGAAGCTCAATTTAGAGAGGGCCTATGATGTATTGACGCGTGCAACATGAATTACCCTGCTAAAAGATGCAAGCGCACAAAACAAACCGGATAGGTTCCGTCCTTCCAAGTCTTTTTTTTGGTTGACGGCGGCTCGTTGCCGTTCAGGGCACGTTCCTCATTGTGAGGCGGCATGTGATGTCTCGCAGAGATGAGGCTAATGTTTGGCAGCCCGGCGTCTGACGGCGGCTGCACTAACTGGATGGAGCCGCGCTCAAATAGGATGTCAGTGGTGACTAATATGAAGTAAGCATTTGCCTCGTGGCCACGCTTTCTTTCCCAGGCCGGAATTCGCCTCGCATTCATCACTGAGAACGCAATAAGCCAGCAAACGCAATCGCTCTCTGCAGCGCCCGCTATCACCACACACACACACACACACACACACACACACACTCACTCACTTCCTCTTTATCCACTCTGCCTCCATAAAGCCGGGCCCTAACTTCATTACCTCGACAGGCCGTTTGTAGACCCGAATGCTGCACATCTAATTAAGAAACTTGCTTAATTAAAAAAGAGGCAATAAGCCTTTAATGGTGACAAAAAATAATGACTATGTCAGCGAGGGAGCCGTAATGAATAAATTAAATACTTACTGTACGTTGATACGCAGCCGGGCCGCCGCACACTGGGACCGCCGTCCATCCAGCCTGCTTCAGCCGCCATTGTTGTTTGATCAGGACGACAAATGAGATAGTTAGCGGCCGTAATGGATGGGGCTGTAAAAGCTAGCATAGCTCCACTGCTCCTTCACCCATCAAGTGTCGAGCTGAGTATCAGCCACTAAAGGCCTGGAGGAGGCACGTCTGTGTAACGGGTCTAATGTTTCTATTTGCCATTACGTGCTGCCTCACTGTTGAATAATGGGCGCTGAAGTTGTTTGTATCAATACAAATCGTCAAACGGCGAAAATAACGATTTTATTTCGCGCACTTGAACGCACCGCTACTCTGTCAGACTCTGCCATGATCTACAACGAGGCAGGTTGGTTGTTCTAACTTCTGCCTTTTTCTAACTTCCTTTTTTTCAAAAAAAATGTCATTTATCGGCTTAAAATGATTAAGTACACTTCTCTAATGTCTGGTAAAAGTTGGTTTATGCAGTGGAGTTGTTTAGTTATTCATAAAATGATTCAGTGAGCCCATTATTTTTTGTGGCTAAGCTAACGCTAGCTAGAAGCTTTTAATTTATTTGGCCATATAAATGAATATTCAATAATAATAGTTTTTTTTAAAGAAATCTTTATGGATCTTTTCACCAATTTACGAAACCAAAGTAAGATACGATGAGCCGACGCATAAAGTAACATGACAGGCATCATATTATACATCCTAAATAAATATATATATATATATATATATATATTATATTATATAATATATATATATATATATTATATTATATAGATCAGACTACAAATATTAAGACAAATATTGATAGTTTTTATTACAAAAGAAAAGGTCTATGATTGGAGAATTTTTCATTTACTTGTTAGTAATACCATAAAAAGAAGTAAATTACTTGCATAAAAAATGTTTCTTTTGAATTGGTGTCATTACTGTACAAACCGAATATTACATTTTGTAATATAATAAATCTGGTGAAGTCTTTTCCGAACTTCTGAGTGTATTTACAAAACCTGAAAATATGCTAACACTCGTGAGGGCGGCTGGCTAGCTAGCATTCATGCTAATTATATTATGTTATATTTTATACTGAGAGAGAGAGAGAGAGAGGTTGACGTCGACGTCCTTGACGAAGTTGATTTTTCCGAAACTGGTGAAATGGACTAGGACCAAATTGAGATGACCAGATAAGTGGATCAATATCCATATTTAAAGGGACAGTTACATTTGTCTGTCATGATTTGTTATATTATGTAGAACTTGTTGTTATAGTTCTGTTCTTTATTTTGTAGGACTGATTGTTTTTTCCTGTTTTCTTTTGATGGGTTATTTCTATGTACTTCCTCCTTTCATTGTTTCCTTGTTTTCCACCTTGTTTCTCTGTGTTCCACCTTCTCCTCTTTGATAAAGGTGAGGTTTTTTTTCCTTGTGTGTCCTTGATTGTTGAATTTTATCGCCTGGCCCTCACCTGTTTCCCATTTGTCCTCGTTACCCAGTGTATATAATGTGTCTTCCTCCCCGTCTCGGTCAGATCGTCCGTCTTACTTGCCTGCGTTTTTCTCCCTGAATCCAGTGTTTTGTAAGTTTTGTGTCTCTCGTGAATTATTTGGTACCTTGAAACTGTAGAGTTTTTATTTGTTACTTTGCATTTTATGAATCATTATTTGCCACTTTAGATATTTATTTGCTACTTAATTGTTTTCATCTGTTTCGCTCTGTTTGCATTTTGGGACCTAATCTTGAGCTAAACGTAACAGAACGGTCTGACCACAATGGACCCAGCAGACACACAATCCGTTACTGACATCCTCACTAATGGAGGAAAAATACTTTGTGAACATGAGCAGGTTCTGAAATCTATCTCTGAAACACAAAGGGTCAACGTGGAAAAACCCGCTCAAATCTCTCCTGTGGTTAATCTTCATCTGCTGAGTTTCCTCAGTTAAAACACGGCCTCAGAACCAGAAGCACAGAGTCACTCTCTCATCTAGCCTATGGCCTGTTAGCCACCCGCTAACTTCTCCCCCACCAGTGACTCCTATGACCGGTTCCCCACTGACTCCTCCCAGGACGCCACTACCTGATCTCACCACGACTTTCCCTGTGACTTCTCTCTCCATTCTTCCCATGACTCCTCTCCCAAGTCTTCCTATGACTCCTCTCCCAAGTCTTCCTGTGACTCCTCTTTCTCCATTCTTCCTGTGACTCCTCTCCCAAGTCTTCCTGTGACTCCTCTTTCTCCAGTCTTGCTGTGACTCCTCTCACCGGTCTTCCTGTGACTCCTCTTTCTCCAGTCTTCCTGTGACTCCTCTTTCTCCATTCTTCCTGTGACTCCTCTCCCAAGTCTTCCTGTGACTCTTCTTTCTCCAGTCTTCCTGTGACTCCTCTCACCGGTCTTCCTGTGACTCTTCTTTCTCCAGTCTTCCTGTGACTCCTCTTTCTCCGGCCTTCCTGTGACTCCTCTTTCTCCGGCCTTCCTGTGACTCTTCTCCCAAGTCTTCCTGTGACCCCTCTCCCCAGTACTCCACTGACTCCTTCCCTGACCTCTCCGTGACCTCAGTGTGAGGCTGTAAATACCCTTTTTTCAAATAAATGTAGGATCTGTGCGTTTCTGCAGACCTGCAGCTGTAAAGCAGCAGGTCAATAATGTCAAATTCAATAATTGTCACTCTCAGCTACATCATTTCGGTGCTGCGAAAGCCTCAGTCTCTCTTTAAGTAATGAATTCAAGGGGCTTGTTTTGATGTTGGACGTTACTGGAGGTGGATGAAATTTGCAGAACTTTACTTAGATGCCTTTTTTTCGTGACACTTGCAGTGAAGCCATCTGGATTCTTGTGGCGATATCAGCTGGGCTGACGTCTGCCGTCTCTCTAAGATAAAGGAACTGGACAGCACATGTTTGAGGTGCCAAAAATAAAAGTGAAAATCTCAACAGCGATGTCTCTTTCAAGAAACAATACTCCAGTTATTCAAACCAGGCACGCCGTTGTTGGTGGGTCTGGTGGGCTCGTGTTTACAACAGCGCCAACACCTAAATACTCAAAGACTAAAACATCAGGCCATTTTTTTTCATGTTTAAAGTTTGTAGTAGGTGCATCTTGTAGCAACTGTGAGTGTGTAGATGGGCCTACAAGAGAACCACGTTTTAAAAGACTACTTCCCTTTAGAACGTTAAGACATTCAATCATCTGTTTCCATCACGCTACTCACCAGTTACCTCACCAGTGTATCCATGGTAACGCACCCCCTTACCTAAAAGAGCTACTCACCCCATTGACCTCAACACCATCCCTCCGTTCTATCCACTCTTACCGCCTCCTCCTTCCCCGGACTAAGCTCAGCACCATGGGTGATGGGGCCTTCTGTTCTGCTGCCCCTCGTCTGTGGAATGCCCTCCCTGACCATCTGAGGGCTCCACAGACGACTGACACATTTAAAAAAGGACTTAAAACGTTCCTTTTTAGCAGAACCCTTAATTTTTAATTAACTTTTATCTGCTTTTACTTTGTAGCACTTCGAGATTTGATGTGTAAAATTTGTTATAAATTAAATGTATTATTATTACTCTTTGTGCTTTGTGCATATTTAAACAAATCAGCTATAACATTATAACCACTGACAGGTTAAATCATGGGGTGGAATAAAATAGGCAGATAGTCAATATCATGTCTTAAAGTTGACGTATTTGAAGCAGTAAAAATTGGATATAAGTGACTTTGAAATAGGAGAATTTGTGAATGCGACACAACTGGGTCAGAACATCCTCAGACTTCCAGGTCTGGCTAGTGTTACTTAGTCTGCAGTGGTTAGTAGCTACCAAAGTGTTCCAAGGAGGCTCATGGGAGCCCAAAACACATTGGTTGGCAAAAGGGAGTGAAGGATATCCCTTATTGTCCAATCCTGCAAAAGAGCTTATGTTGCACAAATTGCTTTATAAAAAGTTAATACTGGCTCTGATAGAAAGTTTTTTTTGGCACCAAAGGAGAGACCTTCTCAATATTGGCTGGTGGTTTTAATGTACTGGCTGATGTGTGTGTGTGTATGCAGGGATTCCTATACAGTGTGTAGAATGTGATTGGCTGGAGGTTAAGACAAAGACATCCAGCACATGAACATAGAACCGAGTTAGATTTACTAACGCACAGACTCTATACTTTCAACGGTGAATCCACAAACTTTCGGCTGTCAATCATAGTTGAGCTCTTTCAACTACCTCACGCAAATCCGAAAATAAGTGCAGTCCATTTAGCATAACTTTTTTTTAACTAACTGACAAACCAAAAACCATTGCTAACAATAATGTAACCCGGGTGGGGGTCACCTGAAGGTCACTCGGTGGAGCTAAAACCTCCATCAAGGTCCGACAATCCCTTTTTTATTACATTTTTACCTTTAATCAAAATTGAATTTATTAGTTTGTTTCTCACGATGTCCAATAAAATCCATCTGGTAGTTTAAACAAAACCAGTTTAAAAAAAAAAAGTCTGGAAGGTCCAGATCCAGACGCCAAACCTGTCCTCCATTTTTAATGAAAACCCATTCCTCAGTTTTTGTGCGGTTCTGCTACAAGGTAAGACAAAGAGATGCCGGTCCTTGGCAGAAGTTATAAAAAGACCCAAATCGCTTTGGTCCACTCCAAACTCCTGCTTCAAGCTGTTCTTAAAATGAAACTGCCTTAAAAGTTTAACGGGGGAAAACTGTCAACACTTCATAGACAAGTTGCCTCAGCGGCTGGGGTCAAAAGGTCACGAGACACAAAAAGTTGAAACCCAACGCTTTAATCTTTTACCAGAATATTCTATTACAGAAACTTTCCCTGAAAGGCATAAACGCTGATCAGCAGCAGCTCGTCCTTTTCATTTTGAATTACGGGTTGGATCGTCCTTCTAATGGGAGCGATCATAACTCTGGGGAACGCCATAACTTTTGCTGTGAGCGGCGTGCGGTGTAAATACCAGCGCCGCGTCTTGTGAATGCATGTAAATACCTTCATGAATGCTAATGGCACATTTACAATACAAAGCAGCGCCTTGGAGAAGGTGAAGGAGCTCCGACGTCAGGCGTTAGCGACATAACAGATGGTTCCGCCAGGCTGTAAATTTCCTCGCTCAAGGCCGGCGTCACCGCCACGACGTGACCCGTAGTGGAGAGAGGGAAGATGGAGGACGGAGTCAAGTGGGCCGGAGTTCAACGGCTTTGTTTGCCACTGCGGCAAAGCGGTTATCAATGGCCTCTTATCCACATGAGGGCGAGAGAGAAAGAGAGAGAGAGAGAGTTTCTGAGAGCCCTCGGGGAGAAGAAGGTGTTGTAAAGAGCAGTGGTCAGGGGTGGCGCCCAGCGTGAAATGGCAGCAAAGGTCAGAGGCGTCTATGCATGAGGAAGAGGCTGCGGATGGAAATCAGACCTTGGAGCTGTTAATGAGAGTCAGCACCGGGCCTCACGTCAAGATTACAGACATGCAAAGGGAAACCGAAGGGATTCGCCACGCCGTCCGCTGTGAGGCGAACACACCCTCCTCTCGCACAACTCCGAGTTTCTTATTTCATCAACAAAAAAAAAATTGCCTCGGCAGCGCGGAGACTTTATTAGTTTCACTGTTGATTCAATGAAGTTAAATGAGATGAGACACATTCATTCCCGAAGGACAAGACAAAAGCTTCTCCCCAGCAGAATCCCAAAGTCCTCGCATGCATCGAGGTTTTCTCCTTCTGGCGTTCAAGGAGAAGAGCCTGTCAATTTGTCAGACTGTGCTTCTATCCGGGGCTCTGGCTGCTCTCGCTGATAATTCTCAATTCCGCCTCCCTCCATACGTGTCATTTATTCAGTACGGACGGCAGAATAAGATGTTGGTATTGCACATTTGTGCAAAACCCAATTTGTTTGATATAAATCAGTGGTGGACCGTCGGGTCCAGCAAGACCGTCTCTGCTAGTCCAGACATTGTCAAAATGAACTTGATGTCTTTGAAGTCTTGTGATGGAGGGGAAAGAGCTGCCATGGCAAAGGTTGGTGTACTACTGTGTACTACTGTGTACTATTGTGTACTATTGTGTACTATCCTTCATCTACACCAAAGTAGATGAATGATTAAGCTTTTCCGTCACGCTTCACTGAAGTTGGGGTGTTTTTTAGCTGTCTTTGTCAGAAGAAGAGTGATTATTTTTAACGAGACGTCACTTGCTTTTGAGAGAAAGAGAACAAAATAAAGATTTCAGCCAAACAAATATGATAATTAGCCATCAGAAAGTTTCAAAGCGTCTCTGGCCTGAGCAGCAGTGAGATATATCCATCCCCCCATTTGGAGTCTGGATCCTGGTGGTGGTGGCTGATGGCTCTGCTGAGATGGATGAATGAAGTTGATCGATCTGCAAGGACTGGGCCGAGTAGAGGAGGTTGAAGGCACAGGTACCGGCAGGATAAACGGAATGGAGATAATCATATTTAGAAAGAGAACTACAAGATGACTGTGGCCTGAGTGTGTAAGGGGGTAGTCTTCCTGACTGAACAATTTGCTAGATCTTTCTCCTCGTGGATCTACTCTTTTACATCTTGCCCTGTCTCCGGCATCTTCTCCTCTTACTGCATGATCTTTATTTCTTTAAAAAAAAAAAAGGCGACACCCGTCCCGTGACAGTAGGCGCACAACGCTGACTAAATATTTAAATTTGTGTAGTATAAAGTATTCATTTAATTGTTTTCTTGGGTTCTGTTTTTTTTAAGTCATTAATGTTCTCCAGTACTAGAACTAATATATTTCACCTCAAGGAACTGAAAATCACTCAAGTGTTTAAATCAATGTCGGTTTATTGATTGATTGATCGATTGATTGAGAAGTTTATTTCAAATATGTAAAGATCAATAATTCGTCTCACAGATGAATAAAAAGCTAAAAAGAAAATAGTCAGATATTTGACTTAAACGTTTTCAATCCCACCTTTTCTCCAAACGTCATTCATTCATATTGTACAATATTATATTCTATATTATAGGATATATGTTTGCTATATGAAAATATATATATATCACATTCAATATCCATATTTAAAATATAAATAAAATAATATACACTTTGGGGATTATTCCTCATTTTTGTACACACGTTGTGTATATTCATTATCTATATACTTTATACTGTATATCTCTAATATGCAGCGACAGACGCTAACAGACGCTAACAGACGCTAACAGACGCTAACAGACGCTAACAGACACTTCCGGCCGTCTGAATGACAGAAACAACTGAAGCTGGTCATGTGATGTGTCTGACATCTGAAGGGTCTTTGTTCATCCTCATTCCACAGCGTGTGACCTTCCTGCTCTGATGGCCGGCGCCGCCTTCCTCCATGATAAACAGAGTTTCACGCGGCGCTCTCGGCGTTGCGAGCACCTGATGAGGGCGCGGACAACGTGGCGTTAATGGGTTTGCGAGAGCAGTTTTTAATTTCCCATGTGGAGGCCGGAGGAGCCCGTCCTCCTGACCCCGGCGCGTGTTGGATAGGTTATCCAGAGCTCAGCGGAGAAAAACGGCCTTATTAGCCCAGTTCATTAAAATCATTAATAGTCATGAAATGAGAGGCGCCGGAGTCCAAAAGGCTTAATGCTCCATCCATATTAATTAGACACCCATAAATCTGAAGTGAGGCAAAGCTGCAGCTCTCTCTCCGTAAACACACACACACACACACTCTTCAGCAACCTGCCCGCTGTGGTGAAACCTCTTCACACCCCCCCCCCCCCCCCCCCCCCCCCCCCTCGCCGCACAGTCGCCGTTTCACTTTGAGTTCACTGCGAAACTCATCAGTCTTAACGAAACCCATTTTCAGGCTTCGAGACGCGTAATTGAAGAAGAGATCCTCGCGTGGAGAGAGTCACGCACCAGGACTCCTCTGGTTTCACTCATTTACCGGAAATGTCAGTATTTTCACAGGTACTATGAGTCCAAAATGACTCTTTACATCTGGAATCTCTGGGAAATACTATCAGAAAATGTTTGTCCAACTGAATCAACCTTTATTTTTTTTTCACCAGATCCATATTCTTCAAGCGTTTGCTACTTTAATATAAAGTGTTAAATCATTTACTGAGATTTAAAAGCTCATTTATACGCCGTCTTACGAACGTTTCAGACAGGATTTCCATCAACGCCGGACATAATGTATTGGCCGGTCTGAGGACATTAAATAAAAAACAAAAGTGTTATTTTTTTACCGAGAAATCAACATTATTTGCGATTATACGCTACATGTTTAGGATATTGCTGTAGGAATTCTGGTGAGGTCTTTGCTGAATGTTTTTATTTTCTTATTTACTGTAAATATACAAACCAGTGAAATCATGGTTTAAGTCATTTAGAGGGGAAAATACATTTACAGTAATGACTTTATAGGATTTTCTGTTCGTTTTGACAAAAGTTTGTATTTTCACGGTAAAATTCTGTATTTTTCCACATATCCTGACTGTAAAAAACAAAGTTAATTATTGTTTCTTGCCTAGAAATTCTTCGAATCCACTATGGTGTTCAGAATTTTCCGGTCTTTACTATTTCCTTTTGACCGTTTTTTCCCCCGTCATTTCTAAGGACAGTTTTTTTTACAGCGTCTGGTTCAGTTTGATCGCCTTTTTTTCATCAGAACCCTTTTCAGCTTTTTGCTTCAGGTGAACTCACACACACCCCCTGTTTGACTTTGGATCAAACTGAGAGGTTCAGAAGTCCAGAACAAAGGGTAAGTTCTGTGACGACCCAATGGGTTGGTCCACATTTTTTCCCCCTGGTGGGTGGTGGGGGTTTCCTTCTGTTCCAGGCAGTTGATGGCTGGAGTTGAAGCCTGATTGGAAATACCACACCTCTGAGTAGGACCAGGAGGGTTAGGGTTCATGTTCAAAGTTCATCACGCGCACAAAAGTGTTTTGTTTTCCCGGCGAACCCATGAAGACCTCGGTAGATCTCAGGATCAGGGAAGATGGAGTTTTCTCAGTAAATAGGTCGACCCCTCATTGGTTATTTGTGGCTCCTGGTAATGTGAAGTAATACTTAAAAAAATCCCCCCAAACCTCTGAGTCGCGTCTTTAGCTCGGTGGGTGGAGCAGAAGTGCTCAACCAGGGTTTTTCTTAATCCTTTTTCTGCACTTCCACCTCGTCACTGTCTCTCTCGCCGGCCTCCCACCACACGGCGTTCTTGCTAGCAGATAGAAGTTATGGTTTGTGGCTGGCGAGTCGACAGCGCTACAGCGAGGGCGAGATAAGGCTGTGACCTCTCTGGCCACGGAGGATGAGATGAATACATTTACTCTGTGTGTGTGTGTGTGTGTGTGTGTGATGGACGTCTGGGCTGGTGGGGGGAAGGAGAGGGCGGCCTATGCCCTCCGTCCCTGGCTGCCTGGCCCCCCGACTAAAACTGCTGCATCTGTAACGAGGCTTTCAGACAGCAGGGACGAGGGCGGCGGGAGGGGGGGGGGTGTACACACTATATAAATACAGTGTGTCTATTCATTTTTGCCCCCAAGGCCTGATATTGGATGATGTCCAAAAATCAAGGCCTCCTGCCACCGGGCCATGATTCATCACCTGAGAGAGAGAGAGCGAGTAAGAGCGAGAGAGAGAGAGAGAGAGAGAGAGAGACTGTTTTTGTCCATCGATATATCTTCTTTCATGTTTCAGAAGCGGATTAAAGCGTTTGATTTATTAGTGGTAGTGAATACATAATCATCACTGGGAATGAACTATTTCTAAGGCAAAGACGTGGGAATACCGCCGAGATCGTTTCCTGCAGGAGGAGCAGACGTTAAACCAATCCACTTTGGAGTCTTCTATAATTGATGCTCCATACGAGCGAAGTGTTCTGAACAAGAACGACGAGCTGCTGGCTGATAAAGAAACCGAAGCAGAGGTTCGGTCTTTCTTCTGAAAAAAGACAAACTCATGTTTCACATTATTTGCTACATAAATTGTAAATTCTCCCATCATTCTCAAATATATTTCAGTACCAGATGATTTTCAGTCGAGTGATTAGAGGCGCTGGAGTCACACCGTTACGTCACTGAGGTTCTAGAGCCACACCATTACGTTGTGCCAAGTCTTTAGAGAAAATGCAAGTGATTGTTTTTACGTTTACGTTATCTTCTTTGATCACAATCAGTCAATCAAGATACCTTCAAGATCAGGTTTAGGGTTTAAGACACACCACCACGACCCCCAGAAATACCATAATAAATATATATTTATATAATACCGGTTCCATGATGGGGTCTTATGCGTCTGCAGCAATTTGAGACCCAAGGTGTTCCCCAGCAGAACCTTGTTCAACGCGTCAACTTCCTCCCCCAGTTTGCCTTCATCCCATTGTGCAGCCGAGGTCCATCTATTCCCCAAACAGCCGACACAAACAAACCCAGCTGTCACCAGAACACGGCAATGTGTGGTTCTCCTGTAGGATCACACAGCAGAAGATTGCCTTTGCTCCACAAACACATCAATGAGCCTTGGGCGCCCATGACGTCACCCGTTTTCCAACAACTACAACTTTGGTAGATACCGACCACCGTAGACCCAGGACATACAACAAGACCTGCCGTTCTGGAGGTGATCTGATCCAATCATCTCGCCATCACATTGTGGCCACCATCAAAGTAGGTACGGTCCTCGTTCTTGCACATTTCTCCTGCTTCCAACTCATTAACTTCAAGGACAGACCATAATGACAGTTCAATCAGTGAGGACACAAATGGAGAGAAAAAAAAGATGATTTATTACGACAGATGATGTGTGATAATTAGATGTGAAATAATTAGTCTGTTAGAAAGTCTCTGGCGCTCTGACTCTTCAGGAGGATTGTGATTGAAGGGTCTCTGCCCTGAGCATCAGCGTGGAATACCCCCCACCCCCCCTTTGGAGTCTGGATACAGCTGGTGGTGGTGGCGGCTGATGACACTGCTGAGACTGATGGATGTCCGAGGATTATGCTGAAGTGGACGAGTTTGGACTAACAGCATGAAAGAAGTCGATGACTGGTGAAAGTCCTACTTGAAGACGGCAGCTGATGGTGATCAGCTGATGGTGAAGAGCTGATGGTGATCAGCTGATGGTGAAGAGATGAGCATGCGGTTGTAACGGTGATTGGATGGATGAGTCTATTATTATTATATGAATGAGTGTAGGGGGTTACAATTGATGACTCAGACCGTGAAGCAGGTAATTGAGACTGAGGATGTATAAAAGGTGAGGATTATAGCGAAATATGAGCATTAGCTGAGGAACGAGTGTGCAAGAGGATAGTCTTTCTGATGGAACTTTCAAAAGATGTCCGTTTAAAATGAATAAGATAACCTCTATTATTTTATGCCCCAAAAAGTCAGGGATATAATTATGGATAATAGATTCATTTGTATGGTATATCTTCGTGTTAACGTGATAACTCTTTCAAATTGTATACCCACATAGACCTTAGTGTAAGGAAGAACTGGAGTGGTTTTTGGAATGGTCAGCTGTATATTTCTGACACTAGGGCGAGCTTTATCTCTCGAAGTTCTCGGATATTGTATTTCGTGCATCTGAATCGTCTCCAGGAAATCTTTGATGTTTATGTCATATTTTACTCCAGTAGTTCATATTTTCCCCACTGGGTGGAGCTTCTTCTTTTTTTTTTTACCGAAAAACACTGTTTTCCTGACACCCCCCAAAAACTATTGCATAGGATTGTTTTCGTAGACTTAAATGTGAAGAAAACCTGGATAGATTTTGGGAAACGTCGGTTTTATTTATATCCAACACTAGGGGGAGCTTTACGTCTCAAAGTTTTCGGCCCATAACTTCTCAACCACTAAACATCAACATAGTTGAGACAGAGTTCAATCCGGATCGCTTGCACAATGCAGGGGATTGGGGACTTTTTCGGGGTTATACCCTTGCAGTAGGGGACGACAGCATGGGCCAGGTTCCAATCCCCTTTTCATTGGATCTAATATTATGGCTTGAGCTAAAATGACAAAAATTGTGCCAGAGTGTTTCTGCCTTTGTATGTGTGTTTGTTTTTTAATGCATTTCTCCACCTACACCATCATTTATCCAGCAGCCAGGAGCAAAAAACAACCTGCTGCCACTATTGATGGTGTGTCCTGCAGCACCTGTGTGGATTGGGTTCAGAGGTCGCCAGTCACAGGCAATCAGGAGTAAATGGAGCCTGTGTAACACCAGACAAACGGCTAAGGGCTCCAGAACAAAGCCAAGGCCGCCGTGTGTGTGTTTGTGTGTGTGTGTGTGTGTGTGTGTGATTGTGTGTCTTACTGCAGCGCCGCTTTATTCACATTAGCCTCCGTAACAAGATTAATTCCTGTTCATTTCTGAGCGTCTGACCTTCCTGTTGATCCTTTTATCCTCACCTTTCCTCATGACTGCGCCAAAAAAAAAGAAGTCACATGGCTTACTACCGACCAAACAAAATGATCGCTAGGTCAGCAGCCGAAACACCTTTCCCAATCCTTTCATCCCTTTAGTCAGGTTTAGCACTTTCTACGGCCGAGCCTCATCCCTCCGCCTGATGCGCAGACTGATCCGGCGCCGCCTGACTGTGACGCTGATCGCCCGGCCGGAGCGCCAGGAACGGGAACAGCTGGTGGGAGGCGTCCCCCAAAGACGAGCCGGAGAGCCGGGCGTGGAGTGGGTTGAATCGAGGAGGAAGACGCATATCAAAGAGGAATTAAACGCACTGATCCATCGTGTTTTAATTCACTCTTACATCATCATAAAGCATCATCCAATTTCGCGGCGCTGTCAGAGAGGAACCATAACACATTTGCATAATGCAGCGTCCTCATTATGCTAATTCTCCCTCAACTCAGCCGTACACAAGAGCTCCTACTTTTTACATTTGGACTTATTTTATCTTTTTAGTGTGTGTGCGTGCGTGTGTGTGTGTGTGTGTGGGTGTGTGTGTGTTACACCGCAGCAGCATGTCGATGACTGTGAAAGATTATGGAGGGAAATGAGGTTCTCCAAAAACCCTCCAAGCTCCCCATGCGGCGGAGCAGCGAAACCTCAGGGCAGCCCAGGAAGAGTAATAGAAACGCATTACTGGTGAAATCATATTGCTACTGAGGGGTGTAAGTTACCGGGGAAATTCTGATGCGCGGCGGCTCTCACTGACTGAGTGTGAACCCACCGCTGCTTCCTTTGGTGGACCCAATATGAGGCCAGATGTTCTACGTGCCATGGAAGGAGACGATGACTGTCTTTGGTGTGTTTTACCATCACCTGTCGTTTATTACTGTTTTAAACGCTGACACTCGACTGAACCTGTTTATAAAATGACCCACTGGCAGCTTATATATGCTTAAGAAAGTAAGGGGCCAAGGATTGAGCCCTGGGGGACACCACTGGTTAAATGGGCCATTGAGGAGACTTGGCATGTTAAATTATTAAGTCTAGTAAGGGTCAAAAAGTCATCTGAAAACATTTATTTTCCATTAAATACAAAATTTCCCCATGAAATAAAGAGTTGTCTTTACAAAAGCATATCATTTCTAATTTCATGCTAACTTTGAGGGATTTAAACTTACTCAAGGCGACATTTCCAGATTGTAATCAGACAAAATCACGTATTATGGGATATTTTGACCACCCATTGCACTGTGATTAAACTAATTAGTAAGTTAGCATGTTAGCATTCTAAACTATGAGTATGATAGACACGGAAAAGCCATAACATTATAACAACCTGCCTAATATAGTAGGCTCCTTTTAAGCTGCCTTTTTCTGGGTCGGCCTGGTGCATCTTTCTCCCGGCCCTCTGGTCGGTATGAAGGCATTGGAAGAATAATGGAGGGTCTTGTTCCATTTTCCAAAAGCCACATTTGTCAGCAGGCAACTCAGACGCTCTGTTTGACCTCAATCGAGTCGCGGCTCTGCTTCAACGGTGTGAAAGAATCATGATGGAACGTGTAACTTGTCAGGAAAGTGCCCGATTCTTCCAAGGGTCATCCTGGAACGGTCTTCAGACTGTGGGACCGCCGCCCCAGTCTTCAACCCCGCAGATACTGTTAGGTTAACGCAACAATGGCCTTCAGGGCAAATCTCATCCACTCGCTGGCTTCTAAACTACCTCAGCAACCTCCGTCAGGGAGATAGAAGGGCCTTCCTCAGAGTCTTCCAACTCTGCCTCCCTTATGGAGGACGTGGTTTATGGGTTCAGGAACTCCTCAAAGTGTTCTTTGTACCGTCCAACGATATCCTTAGTCAGCAGTACTCTTCTCCGGCTGTACACAGTCTGAGCCAAACCCGTCTTACTTCTCCTGAGTCGTTGGACGGTTTGCCACAACTCCCTTGAGGCCGACCAATCCTTCTCCATGTCCTTGACGTACTGCTGGAGCTTCAGCCTTTCTGGTCACTCTGTGCCTGTCTGCTGCTTCTGGGCTAACCAAGTCCCAAAGACCTCTTTATTCAACTAGATGACCTACTGCACTGCTGGTGCCCACCAACCGCCACCACAGCCACCAATAACCTTTTGGCCACAGCTACTAGCAGCCGCCTCCACAATGGAGGCGGTCCACTCGGCTTCCATGTCCCCGATTTCAAATTCCATGTTCCCAACCTCCGATGTATCGGCAGTTCTTACGGAGGTGTGAGTGGGAGATCCAACGGACAAATGCTTCCCCCGCCATCGGATCCAACTCACCACAAGGTGGCGATCGGTGGACAGTTCTGCTCCTGTCTTCACCCAAGTGTCCAAAACACACACATTTATACCACCCAGAAAGCATTGGGGCTTTAAGTTCTTGCTCAAGGACCCTCTGACATGCAGACTGCAGGGGCAGGACCACTCTACCTCCTGAGCTATAGTTACCCCGGAGCCTCAACATGTTATTAATCTTACTATCACGAAAAATAAAAAACCATGTTTCGTTAAGTTTATACCAAAAAAAAAAGTCACTAGTTTGTTTTTGGAGGAAATGATTGGTTCTTAAACAGAAGACGCAAATAATCACATTTGATCCGCCATTTAACTCTGACCTCCACCCGTCTGGAGACTTCTTCATAAATTGCTTCTCTGATCGTCTCACAATGAGGCGAATTTGTTTAAAGCGGCTGAACAATAAAACAATAAGAGTCACAAAGACGCGATAAGATTGCGTCCGCGGCGAGCTGGGAATTAGACTGTGCTCTAATTAAAAACATTTCCGAGTGATTTAATGGAAAAGGTTTGTGTTTCTGGAATCAACTTATTAGCTGTTGTAGAGCGGTTAGACGTGGAGGTAATTTCTGGCGGAGGAGGTTCCTCCGGTGGCACCTCTTTGTTGACTCTGGAGCTTTTCCACAGCTATTAAAAGGATTGTAATTAAGTTTTGGTAAACATTCAAAAACATTTCCCCCCCCGTCGGGTGGAACGATTCGCTTTAATGAACGTCTGACTTCATCAGGTAAGAAAAAAAATCACATTTTTGTTTATAATGAATTACCTGCAAAATGTGTTCATGGTAATTAGCATTGTTAGCGTGCTAAACTGTGAGTACGTCAAACATCGTACCTGCGTAACATCAGAGTGTTTGTATCAGCTTTGTGATACGCACTGTATAGCCATATCATTATGACCACCTACCTAACACTAGACCCAACCTTTTCACGGCGGGCAAGTTAAATCAATTGCGCTACAGGTACACTTCTTTAAGCTAAAAAGTAAGAAAGTATACTTATGGTATATGTTTGTGTTCTTGCTTAAAGTTTTTCTTAGTAATAGTACAATTGGACGTGTACTACGAGTAAACAGAGGAATGTACTAGAAGTAGGTATATAGGGCCTATAAGTTCACTTTATGACTGTAGCCATATTTTATCCCACGAAGACTGATTGGACTGAGATCTGGGATCTGAGTGTATATACATACATGTATACATATATACATATATGTATCTGGGAAATTTAGAGACATTGAAGTCTTTGTTCTTTCCCTCAAACCGGACCAGAACTATTTTTACAGTGTTACGGGGAGCGTAATCCTGCCGAAATGCTGCAGTGAGGGAATATTGTTTCCACGCAGAGATGGACCCGTGTTCAGGTAGATAGAATCCAAGGTTTCACATTTACTATTTTATATCCATCCTTTTTTAATTAAACCAGCAGATTTCACAGTCGGGTCCAGGGATTCTAAACGCTCCTTGGAGAAATTCTACATGGTTTCCATCAAACAAGGAATATTTTACTTTCACTGTAAGAGCCACTAGTACCACTGCAGGAGTGGGATTATTGTTTGATGACTGTGAATATTCTTATTGTAATTTGCTGCCTATATATATATATATATATATATATATGTGTATATATATATATATGTGTATATATATGTGTATATATATATATATGTGTATATATATGTGTATATATATATATATGTGTATATATATATATATGTGTATATATATGTGTATATGTATATATATATGTGTATATATATATGTGTATATATATGTGTATATATGTGTATATATATATATATGTGTATAGGTGTATATATATATATGTGTATATATATATATGTGTATATGTGTATATATATATATATGTGTATATATATATATGTGTATATATATGTGTATATATATATATGTATATGGATTCATTCTTTCTGAAACATTCTTCTTCTATCTTCCCTGCTTATACCGCCACCTGCTGGAACAGAGAGCTCATTACATACATTTCATGTGACACCCTTACTAGGGGTATTTTATGTGTGCATAGGAATTTAAACTTTACAATGGTATGCAACATTTTCTATGGATTAATTAGTCATTTTTAAGTATTACAGAAGTAAATATTTGCTGATGTTCACATAAACTTATCAGATTCTAGCTGAGAATTGTAAGGTAAGGATCGTTTGATTGGAGCCCCATAAATATTTGCATACACTTGTTAAAAAACAAATAAGAACAGGACCTATGATCACAAAATATTTAGCTATTAACGTTCTCCAGAATCAGAACAGAGTAAAGAAATAAAGCTTTTACATATGCTGCACCTTCTTCTGCTGCAGATACTGGATGACGACCTAAAAGCCTGTCAGGAACCTTAAAGTGGGTCGTGGTCGGACCTTCCAGCAGGACAACGATCTGAAGCTCACCTCAACATCAACCCAAGAATGGTTCAGAGGTCACAGAATAAAGGTTCTGCCATTGAAATCCCAATCACATGACCAGAACCAACACATATCTGTGTGACGTGATGCAGAGGAGAGTCCACCACCATGTGTTCTCAGACCTCCTCACAGACTACAGAAGGAGACTCAGGTCTGTTTGTTGTGGCAAAAAGGGGCGGAGTTAAACATTGTATGTAGGATATTTTACAGAAAATTTATGTTAAAAATGAAATGTGTTTATTTTTTTGTTAGAGTTAGATGTTACATTTTGCTGAATAGATCATGGGTTCGGATATTAAAGATAATTTTTTGACTCCCATTTGACTTCTTTAAAGAATCCGAAACTTATATGGGTCGGTGTTTTTGGGTCCTTACAGCGCTCTGCAAATCTCACTGATAGGATGCTGCCACCTAGTGGACACAGAGCCGCTGTGCATGCTGCAAAGAAGAGCTGGATGAAGATGATGTACATTCATATTATTATAACGACAGGAGGCCAAGTTTCTTTCAACTGTACCGCAGTCTCACAGCAAGAAGGTTTTGGGTTCCGATCCTGCATGTTCTCCAGTTTGGCGCTAAACACGATGAAGATGGAGACACTGTTGTAAACTTCAGGAAGAATGCAGCCTCTCCAACAGCTGTGACTCCCCCAACAGCTGTGACTCCCCCAACAGCTGTGACTCCCCCAATCAGCTCTATGGAGTCCTACCTCGTCTAGGTAGGACTATTTGTGACTCCTCGTGAGTCATAAATAGTGAACGTGTTGAAAAAACACCCTTTAATCAATTTCAAGGAACTCTTGTCAGCCATAACATTATAACCACCTGCCTTATATTTGTGTGGACCCACTTTTTTGCTGACAATACAGTTCTGTGGTGTAACTGGGTTTTCTGAAACCTTTCTATCAAGACAAGCATTTACTTTTTTCCAGAAATTTATGCTACAGTAACTCTTCAGTGGGATCAGACAACTCAGCCTAAACTGTGCTTCCTGTCAATGCGTTTTGTTTCCCCTTGATGTTGTAATCAGTTTTCTACTCCTAAGCACCATTCTAACCACCGCAAACCTTTAAAACCTTTAAAACTTTCCTTTTTAGCAGAACCTATAACCTTAATTAACATTGCTGGTTTTTGGTAAGGCTTTTATATAGTTATTATTTTATTTTTTATTGATGCTTTTATCTGCTTTTGCTCTGTAGCACTTTGAGATTTGATCCAAATGTAAAGTGCGTTATAAATTAAATGTATTATTATTATTATTATTAAACCAGGACCACCAGACAAGACCTGCAGTTCTGGAGATGTTCTGACTCAGTCATTCAGCCAATTACCATTTGACCCCTCTCAAAAACACTCAGATCCTCACGTTGTCCATTTTTTATTTATCCAACACATCAACTGTGAGGACAAATGTCCGATTCACTGAAAGGTGCCGTTACAAGGATGTAATCAAAGTAAGTTTGACTTTAACTGGCAGTGGTTGTAATGATATGGCTAATCAGTGTTTCAGATGTGCATCAGATTTGATGTGAATTTGGTAGAGGGCGGTTGTATGTTTCTGCCACCAGGGGGAGCTTTATCTCCAAATGATTTCAGGCCATAATTTCTTAACCGTTGGTCGGATTGTCAAAATTTGATGCATATGAATCGAGTCAAGGATAGTTTTATAGAATATGTCATATTTATCTCTACTCGGTCATATTTTACTGTTTTGCAGACATATCTTCACATTTAATCCGAGGAGTTCAATCAGGGGGATTTAAGGGATTTACCTTTCTGCTGGGGACAACACTACAGGCCTAATTATGTAATATTTATTAATGAGGTAATTGATTTACTAGTTTGACTTCAAGCCTTCTTACTGTCATTTCTACAAATTTTTTAAAGTGTGGCGTTATAAGCTCATGATATCAGTAGAAAAATGAGGTGACAACCGGTCGTTTTCCCTTTAAAATGTTTTTTTTTTTTTGTATTTGCTGCTCTGACCGGGCTTTGAGGATGGAAGGAGGAGGGGAAGGAGGAAGGGAGGAGGCAGCGAGGAGGATTGGAGATAACCCAATGTGACTCAGAGTCATTTGAAACCTCTACATTCATGCTCCTAACCATGTAGATGCTGACAGAGGGACGCAGCTTCACCTTCAGACAGGATGCACTCTGGGCTTTTCTGACTGCACATCTCCTGGTCTCTGCAGGAACAAATCATAACGCAGGTAGGATGCTCACCAGATCCAGAACCAGATCCAGATCCAGCCTACTGCTGCTGGGGGCTGATTCTGTTGCTCATCAATGCTTCATCTGCATCCAGGTTCCTCTTTTAGGCTGCAGCTTTGGTCTTGTCGTAGCAGATCCCACGGACAGCCGTGGGGTTTCTCTCTGATGGGGAGGAACCCGGAGGTCTGCGTGTCATGCAGCACATCAGACTGTAAACAAACAGAGCAGACATTCTGCTGACTCTCAGCTCCTCAGGCTGCTGCGCACTCACATCCCAGCGAGGATGACTCGACGTTATTATCTTATGACTGGCTGGAACAGAGACCATTCGCATTTTCAGAGACTCTTCTGAGATTGTTTATGCCGCGGTTTGATTCCTGATCCACTGAAAACGTGTTTCTTGTGCTGTCTTAATGTGACATGTTTCAAATGGTTTATTATTATATACTGAATTCTAATGTGTTATAAAATCACACAAAAAAAAAAATATATATATATATATATATATAAAAATGAAAACGCAGAGCCTTTAAATGCTAAGAGAAGTTCCTCATACAGCTTTATCTTTCATTTTTAACTCTTTTTTTTTGTTACTTAATGTACATTTCAATCCGTATTATAGTTCTAATGCTTTAATAACAGCTGCTGAATTACAATAGACCACTTCTGATGACATTTTTTGACCGATACCCCGTAATAGTAAAGTGAACGCAGATGTTTTGCAAAAAGAGTCACATTATTAAAGTGAGCATTTAGACCCTTTGTTTGCCCAGGTGCCTCCTATTTTTCTGGGTCGTCTCTGAGATGTTTTACACTTTGACTGGAGTCCACCTCTGGTTAATTCACCTGATAATTTGAAGGCTCACACTTCTCTATGAGGTCATAGGTCATATCCAACATGTCTGATATTATGGATTCGTCATCGACGCCCATGCCGCCGCAGATCCTTCATTTTTATCGCAATAGCTAAAAAGCTATTTCACAGATAATTCTCTAATTTTATTCCCACAAACACATTAATGTGAGGAAGAACTGGATTGATTTTATATTTCTGCCACTAGGGGGAGCTTTATCTGCAAAATGACTGTTTTCAGGCTATATTTTGTCAACCGTCGGTCCGATTTAGTCCAAATGTGATGCACATCAATCAAATCTAGGTGATCTGTCTAGTTTTACTGAATAGGTGCAAAATGCCAACATTTAATGTGGGAAGTTCAATCATGGAATTGCTTGTAGAACGCAGGGTATTGGGGTTGGACCCCTACTATTTGGGAGGTCAACTTAGGTCTAATTAAAATCCAGTCATTAACTTCTAATCCCCTTACCGACAGAAAGTACCAATGCCCTGATTACTTTAAGGGAAAACTGGAAATATCTTTTTGTTTTTGAAAAAAATTAGATGAACGTTGTGAAAATGACCCTGGCCCACAAAAATTACAGTGTTTGAACTCTATTTCCTTTTCTTCTTTTCTTTCTTCTTTTCTTTTCCAAATCTATCAGTACTTCTTATTTAGTAATTCAGTAAATTACAACTGGTCCGCAATAAGGAATAATGTGTTTCTCTGTCTTATTAGTGTGAATCAAATACTACTAAAATGCATGTGTTTCTTTTTGTATTTGATGTAAAGACAACAACAAAAACAACAAAAACAGATTCCTTTGCTCAGATTGGTGGAAGTTGCAGTTACGGTTGACTTTCCGCAGGTTTTTCCGATCTCCACACCGAACCTCTGCAGCTCAGCTCAGAGGGACTATCGGGTCCTTGTGCCTTCTTCTTACCAGAGTCCTGCGCTTAGATTGCTTAGTTGGGCTAGCAGAAAACTCTAGTTAATAGTAATACATTTTATTTATAACGCACTTTACATTTAGATTAAATCTCAAAGTGCTACAAGGTAAAAGCAGATAAAAGCATCAATAAAAATATATAATAATAATAAAAATATGAGCAAAAAGCAGTTGTCTGTGGAGCCCTCAGATGGTCAGGGAGGGCATTCCACAGACGAGGGGCAACAGAACAGAAAGCCCGATCGCCCATGGTGCTGAGCTTAGTCCGGAGAAGGAGGAGGCGGTATGAGTGGGTAGAACGGAGGGATCGTGGTGAGGTCAGTGGGGTGAGTAGTTCTTTTAGGTAGGGGGGTGCGTTACCATGGATACACTGGTGAGTGAGGAGAGAGATCTTATAATCAATCCTGGTGGAGATGG